>BQNB010126435.1:0-19602 GCA_026074375.1 Tanacetum coccineum
GCCAGCGTGTCATTCCCTTTTGGATGTCATTGTGCTTCTTTTGTGAGTGTTTTAGCTCAAAAACCCACATGAATTTGTGCTTTCTTCATTGATGTGTACTTGAGCTTGATCTTTGAGCTAATGAATCCTTTAGAAAGACTGTCTTGACCCTTGCCTTGCACTTATGAGCTCTTTAATTGTCCAAATTGTCCCTTACTTAGGAAAAACCCTTTGTTTTTGACAGCGTGGTAACTTTGGGACGACGGGTGAATAGTACCCCATTTTGGCGCCCAAAGTTTTATAACTGAAAGGGTAATTTACACAAATAGCCCTTCTTTTTCTTTTCCCTTTTTCAAGATATTAATAACTTTCGGGAATTGCAAGTTTAACCCTTGTGGACTTTTGTTGACCATGACTGACTGGAGTAGACTGTAGGCTTGACTTTTTTGGCTTTGGCTTTTTGGCTTCTTTTTGTACTCTTCTGATTCTCATGTCCGTGCTTGCTTGTTTTTGACTATTTTCTTGTGATTTTTGACTTATCCGTACCTGCACACACAAAAAACAAATACAAGCATATTTTTGCCATTTTTGATCTGTTTTGGTTTTAATTGGGTCATTTTAGGTACAAAACGGATATGTGTATTCTACACTTATCATGGATCCAACACTCTTCACACAGAATGCAGGAAACGACTTATTACTGGTACAAATTTATGTTGACGATATAATATTTGCATCCACTAATACTGCTTTGTGTAATGAGTTTGTTAATTTGATGACCACTAAGTTCAAGATGTCGATGATGGGGCAGATGTCATTCTTTTTAGGATTACAAATTTCTCAATGTCCCAAAGGCATCTTTCTAAACCAGTCAAAATATGCTTCTGAAATTATTAAAAAATATGGTTTGCTAACTAGTGATTCTGTAGACACAACTATGGTGGAAAAGAATAAATTGGATGAAGATCTACAAGGGACACCAATTGATGCTACACTTTACAGTGGCATGATTGGTTCCCTCGTGTAATCGACATCCAGTAGACCCGACCTTATTTATGTAGTCTGCTTATGTGCCTGGTATCAGGCAAAGCCTACTGAAAATCACTTAAATGCGGTTAAGCGAATCTTTCGATACCTAAAGGGAACCATTAACATGGGTCTTTGGTATTCTAAGGATACCGATATGTCTCTAACAACATATTCAGACGCAGATCATGCGGGATGTCAGGATACTAGACGCAGTACATCAGGAAGCACTCAATTCTTCGGTGACAAACTTGATAGCTGGCCTTCCAAGAAGCAAAAGGGCACTGCAATCTCGAGTATAAAGGCTAAATATATTGCCTTATCTGGGTGTTGTGCTCAAATCCTATGGATGTGTTCATAGCTAATAGATTATTGCTTTCAATTCAATAAGATTCCTTTGTACTGCGACAACAAAAGTGTGATTGCTTTATGCTGCAACAACATTCAACACTCAAGAGCAAAGCACATCGATGTACGCTACCATTTTATAAAGGAGCAGATGGAGAATGGAATTAAGGAACTTTAATTTGTTTGGACGAAATATCAAATGGTCGACATCTTCACCAAACCTTTGACACGAGAAAGATTCAACTTCTTGATCGAAAAGCTCGTTATGCAAAGCATGTCTCCTGAAATGCTAAAATGTCTGACAGAGGAACAAGATGAGTAATGATGGTAACTCGTAATATATCTTGTATATTATGTAAATAAGAAAACATAAAATCCCATAAAGATTTTTCATTTTATATAAATTTTTCAAAAAAAGAAAATAATTTTTTTTAAAAATCAGAAAAATACAAAAATAGTTTTTGATGACATGTTTTCGGGCATCGATAATATTTACGGCTTCAGAAATGTCATTCAATAATGGCACAAAGTTGTAAATAAAGTTCGAATAGAAAATATGTCATATGGCTTGTTATTATTTCAGATAACAACCCGGTCATAATCTTAAAGGCAAGTATTTTCAAAATAAAAGCTTTGCCTCACAACGGGAAATTGAATTTTCTCGGGAATGAATTACTTCATATTCATTCAAAGGCTTGTGTTTACTTTGCAACATAACCCGTGCTTTCTTTATCCATAAGTGTACATGTCAGTGCGCTTATGTGTCAAAATAAGAGAAATCTTATTTTTCATGGTGTTGATTTTCAAAAACAAAATAATCATCTGAGTAATTCATTAGAAAATATTTTTTTAATGCATTTGACCACTCAAACAACGACAAATGCTCTTTAAATACAAAATGGGTCATTGTTTGAGGGGGAGAAAATGTCAAATTTCTTCTTTAAAACCAACAAGTGATAAAAGGAAAAAGGTTTTGAACAATAACGGGTTAACAATTAAAGGGTAGTTAATTAAGTTTAACTTATTTGTGCCTTAAATGTTATGTGTTTATGCCTTTAGGGATTTGATAGCAAAATTTAAGGCTTAGTCTTAGTTTATAAAACTTTAGGGACTGAATGTGCTAATTGTTAAACTAGTTCAATCCTTAAGAAAGATATTAATAAAAATTGAAAGGTATTAATAGCTTAAGGGGCATTTGTGCCAAACTCAAATGTTTTAACACAAACATCCTTTCCCTATTTCCCTCTCTCGTCACTGTATACACACACACACACTCAAACACTTCAATTTTTTCCCTCCCCACCCTCAAAATTGTCAACCACAAGATCTCTTCAAATCGTGCATTTCAAGGCTTGAGGTAAACTACAAACATGCTCCGTACCATCTAAACAACTCTTCTACAAAAGGAATTAGGTTCTAACTCGATTTTTTGCTCAAAATCCTTAGAATTTAGCTTAGGGTTAGTGAAAATCAAAGGTTGTCCAAATCCTAAATTAATTGAGGGGTTTTGATGCTTAAGGGGTGTAGTTCACTTGGCTATAGCAGATTTAAATGAGGTTAACACATCGTTTCATTTTGCTTGATTCTTGTATGCAAAAATTTGGGAAAATTGGTAGGACTAAAAAATTGTGATGGGTTTGTGCTTTTTATGTGTGTGTATGCTTATATGAATGTATTTGAAAGTGATCCATTTCTTGAATGTAGAATTTGTGTGTTTGAGAAAAACGAGTGACAAGTTACTCGTTTTGATCTTTATATCAATACTTTGTTTGCTATATCTGCTAAATTATGTTTATATATGTTTGGTTTACATGTGTATGTTGTATAAGTGCCAAAAAATTAAAAGAATGTATAAATCAATGTTTATAGACGGCATTTTATACGTCTGTGCATATAGACGACGATTTATACATGCTAACTATGTCGGTGCGATTTTACATCAATACTTTAGACGGGATTTCATAATAATACATTAGACACCGGTGATTTATACATCACAATTTTAGAAGGCTAATTTATACAGTCTTTTAGCGGGCGATTTACTAAATGGTCATGGATGGCGATTTAAACATGACTATATTAAAGGACTGATTTTTTTTCTAAATGCTTTAACTTGGTAACTCATCTTAGGTTAAATCTTTCTTATATCATATGTAAGTTGCTAAAATGAATGTATATGACCAATTGTTAGTTAGTTGACCTTTAAGTTAACTCTCTGATTAATGTCTTTCGTCCCACACTTTGTATGAATGCCTGATAATGTGTTAAATCTGTCCTGATTTTGTCTTAATATGACTTGACCTAAGTTGAAACTCAATGAATCAGGAATAAGTCATTCAGTAATATATGAATTTGGTTGTATATAAACTCTATTGAACTATTCTTAGCAGAAACATGAATCCAGTTGCCACTCGACAAGTTGCACACGACAGTTCTTTGGTTGCTCCTGAGAAGAGACTAAAGATTGAAAAATGCAATGCAAGAATTGCGTTTAGCAAACCACAAAGAGAAGAAACATATCATGTCACCTTGGATTCTCTTAAGCTATCTCCTTGCTATCCTGCATTTCTGATCACTGTTGAAGTCCCTGAAGTATACATGCATCAATTCTGGAACACCATTCAAAAGATCAAAGACACAGATGCATATCGATTCAAGCTGGATAAGAAGAAGTTTCGAGTTGACACTGAAGTCTTTTTGTGAAATTCTCCAGATTTGTCTCATACTTCACAACCAAGAATTTGTTAAACCTCCTTTAGAAGAAGAACTGGTTACATTTATCCAGAAACTTGGCTATTCTGGCAAGTATGATATGTTATCTGCAATTCATACTGATCAAATGCACCAGCCTTGGAGAACATTTGCTGCAATCATCAATAGGTGCATCTCTGGAAAAACAACAGGACTTGACAGACTCAAGGAATCACGAGCTCAAATCTTGTGAGGTATGTACAATAAGAAGAATGTTGACTATGTTGCTCTATTATAGGAAGACTTCATGTATGAAGCTGACAATAGAGAAATAAGTTCAGCAAGGAAAGAGCATATGCCCTACCCAAGATTCACCAAAGTTATCATCAACCACTTCATCCTTAAGGACAAGACTATCTCTATGAGGAACAAGATCAATCTTCACACAATTCCTGATGACTCACTGCTCGGTACATTGAAGTTTGTCTCCAAGACACAAGATTATCAGCAGTATGGATCCCTGATTCCTGATGATATAATCAATCAAGACATCAAAGATTCTAAAGCTTACAAGACTTACTGATGTGTCATTGTGTAGGTGTTATTTTATGTATCAAGTTTTACTATTTATTTTATGCTGACTATACCTAAAAACAACACTTTAATGGGCAGTGTACCCGGTCAGATGGAGTTTCATAGTAAGAAGGGTGTCGATCACTAAGAGCGAGAGCGTTAATTCCTAATTCTATCAGTATTTTAGTTATCTAAGTTAAACCTAAAACTAATGCAAAGGGGGGTTTCAGCCTGAGAGACTGGCCAGGTTTTTGGTGTTTCTAACCTAAGGTTTTAAATGAACAGCTTAAAGCAATAAACACACACAGGAAGTACAATAAAAATGATGAGATGCGGTCAAGAACTAATGTAAGTAAAAACGTATTCAACCATGAATAATCTGATAAAATGCAGTTCCGTTTATTTGGCTAAATGATTGATTTCTCGAAGGGGTCATATAATCCTAGGACTTAGGCTGTTTTACGGTACTTCTTCCTAGACCTAGGACTGTTATTAATCCATGTCACAATTTTAGATCGCATCCGCATTCATAAAGCAAGCATTTGTTGATTATAATCTATCTTAGGATCTAAGTAATGGTGCTCTTTACTAAACCATCGGCTCATCGAGACTTTACCCTTTACTGATTACGACTCTTTATTTACTAGTAGTCCACTGTCTGAGTCCTTATCAATGGAATAAGAACGTACTCGTTAATACCAAGGTCGCCTTATGGCTCAACTAAGCTCACTAGACTAAAGGCAAGGATACGTCAATATTTATGATCCTATGATTCTAGATATATAAATTGAAATATGAAGAGCTATCCCGGCCTCTTAGCCTACGCTGCCTTACATACACCAAAGTTGCGCCGCATAAATTATGTTTGGAATAGACCTAGGTGAATGTTAGGTAGCTACTTAGCAGTAATGAATATAATTGATAAACATCAAACAACAATCAACCTACATTTAATTTAAGCAATTCGAGAGTTTCAAACCATACCTTTGATCTTCATAAAACAATGGTTGATACCTGTCATTGTAAAAATACACACGGTTTGATATATGAACGATTAAAATAAAGAAACCTCAATCGAACGCGTATTCGGTTGCGCGAAGATTACAAGAGTTTTCCTATGATCTTGAGGCTCTTTTATGACCTTCTATGCTCTTTTGATCGTTTCTTGGTCGACTTGGTGGTTTAGGGATTCACTTGCATACCTAAAACTAAGTTTAGGGTCGTCTATATATATATAGTGGTCTGGAAGTCGGTTCGTATACGGCGTATTGGAACTTAATACTACGTATCGGGGTTGCTTGGCATGAGCTCCAAGAATAAAATATTCCAAAATTCTTGCGCAAGAAATTGGATACGGCGTATCGGACCTCCTGGATATGGCGTATCCGACCTATACGGGTACGGGTTTAATTGATTCCTCTGGTAACGGGGGGGGGGGGTTGGTCAATTTTTTTTAGGGGTCCGTTGGGTTTACGGCTGTATTGGCTCTTTGGGTACGGCGTATTGAGCTACTCTAGTATGGTGTATTGTATATCTTGATTATGATGTATTGACTGAAAGTGTGCTTTTCTTGATATTTGACCAAAGTATAATTCATGACGTATATACTGATGTGGATATGCGTATTCTTCAAAGTCAGAAAATGGTCTTTTTATTCGTTAAAGTCTTGGATATGTCGTATAGGTCTAGAATAATACGGTGTATTTGCTGTCAGATCAGTAGACTTTCTCGAACTCTTCGTTTATGCTCCAAAATGCGTGCCTTTTAGCATAACTTCACAAAGTACTCCATAATTACTGCCATTCTCAAATACAAATGATTAAATAATAATTCTTTGCAATAATCATACAAAATGGGTAATATAAATAGACGTTATTTGATGTCATCAAATATCCCCCCACTTGAATCCTACTTGTCCTCAGCAATCTAGCTTTAGAAGTATAAAAATGGTATCCTTAAGGCTGTTTTCGTTATTTAAAACACTTATTTGATCTATTACAAGTACACAACCAAACACCTCACGAAATAGGAAGATGAAAACACTCAAATCACTCAACTAATCTATGTGGTAACATGTAACTAATTCGCTCAATTGCTCAGTCGTGACGAGTATTCTATCATAAGCTTGGCAAGGATACACATCTCCACCACTAAAGCTAAGGAGTAACAAGTTTATAAAGGTAAATATGGGTTTTTGTATGGAAAGGCGTACGTGATACATTCTACATTCTTTCACCCAGATAGTACCATTTCTCAACAAGCGTGTAGCACAAATACACACCAGAACATCGGGATAGAAATTGTGTTCGATCACACCCTATTCGAATTTAACCAACGGTTAGGATGAAGAATGATATAGGGTAGGAACCTTCTAACTTTCACCAAAAGTCGTAAACCAACGAGGCAGCTAAGACATGCATACATGGCCGTAACGACGGAATAGACATGCACGCTCGAACAAGTCCTCATTCGCGTAAAACCAGCGGCTAATCATTAGGTGAGAGGGAAGTAAATTGTTGTTAAATAAAAATCAAGAAACAAATAGATTAAGACTTAAGATACAAGTTGCTAGACACTTTTTTCCTGACCGTTACCATGATAAAGACACAACTATTTACAACGTCTTGATCATAGATCAAAAACAACAACCTAAGTTGGCGTTCTCGTAACGGTCAACTTCCCAATCATCCCAAAACTTTACATACTCTACAAGGCAAGTGGCGATATCTTCCACTTTGTACAATACTCTACATCGTTGATTTTTTATACGTTATCAACGACACTTATCATTAATCGATCAATTCGTGTTTTTACTTCGGTAATGCTTTTTGCGAAACGATTATCTCCAAACTTTCTTTCTCTCTTTTTGTATTTTTTTCATTTTTTTGATATTTTTTTAAACAAATACCTCAAATCTCGGTGTAGTTTCACCATCTTTACGATCATAATAATTCCAGATAATTCCTTCGATAGTTCCTTCGTTCTTCGGTCTCACCAATAATGTGACCGGTAGTATACACGAAATCACATGATTTGGACTACTAATATAACATTCCCATTGCAAAATGTGCAAATTTCCAACCGCACCAAAGATAGAAAATGACACAAGACTCGGGAAATACAAACTTTACACTTTAAGCAACTAGCAACTGTAAATTAAACTTAATCTAATAGGGTAGGTTAAGGTGTAAGGGTGTAACGAAACAAATAGTTGGTGTAAATTCTAAAGGATTGGCTCTACGGGTTGTTCTAGTGGGATCCCCCTCTCACATATAAAGATGAGAGTGGAAAAGGGTTTAAAAGGAGGTTAGCTTACGGTTTAGTTAGTTAATTAAGTAACATGTAAGGAGATTTGGGTTTGTATCCTAAGATTTACCATTAAAAAAAGTTACTCCAATTAATCCATAATTCTCATCACTGTGGTCTAGATGATATACCAAGCCAAGTTTTACAAGTCTTACAAAAATCCTAGGCTCAATCATATTTTGAGGAATTTAGGTTAACATTGGAAATGGAAAGGATAAAATCCTTTACAATAATCTAACAAGGTTATTGTTTTGTGCAGGTTATGTATCAAATATTTTCACAAAATTATGATTCGGTAATATTTTTTAAATTTGAGCATAATTTAAGCATTTTAGTGTGAAAAATAGGACAGGTAAACATTCTTATTCCATCCTCCCACTTGAAGTCTACAAACGTACTCGTGTATATTATTAAAAACATTAAATACGGAATTTAAATAAGAAACTCCCCTGATCTTTGCTCTGGTTCAGATTTCTCCAAGTTGCGTTTATGAGAAGGAATTCATGTTGAACAGCGCCTGAGGTTTTAAGACTTTAAACTTTTAGATTTCTAGATTTGTTAAAAATAAATTATTTTCCTCCACCAAACATTTGTCGATATTTCTTTGTACAATGGTCCTGTGTAAATTCTCAGATACTATGCAACTTATATCTCAGGCGTATTCGTTTGGTTAGACTCGAACATAAATACCTTAATACTGGTACAGGAAGTTGTTACGCCGTTATCATACCCCTAGGATACGCTTGTCATTGATTACTTGTATATGTCTGTTTTCATTTAATGAATACGTCGTATAAACTGTGTTGAAATAAAGATTAGATAACGTCCAGATAGTCGATACGCCGTATCCATGAGGTTTGGATATGCCGTATAGACAGTCTGGGAAGACATACTCGATAAAAATTGAAAATACATTCCGAGTTGTCTCCTAGCAAGCACTTTTGTTTACAGAAAAGTTTTTAAGTTAGACTTTCCCCATTTTACTCCCATCCTTATAAAACAATTTGGGGTCGAACGGGATGCCAAATGGTACATACAAATTCTTGATTAGGAAAATAAATGACATCCCTTTGTTAAGATGATTCCAAGTCATGATATTAAAATTTAATCCCTTGAATAAAGTTTCAGTTTTGAAAAATTTATTAGATGTATCATGACTTGTTTCCAAAAGCTTATTTGACCCATGTGCATAGGCACCAACATCGGTGTTTATTAAATCAGGTAATGGTTTGACAGATAAATACTCCGAAGAGTGTTCAATATCGACTTTATCATTATCATTATCCGTATCCATTTTTAATTCATCGAGATAAATTACGTTAAAAGGAAATAAATCATTAAAGCATATAACCTTTTGTTCCTATATTCAGACAATGATGTTTTATCTTTCAAATTAAATTCATTGATATATTGAGGGTTTAAAATCGGTTATGTTAGTAAATCTGATTTAGACGTTTGAGCATCATTGTAAACAATGGTTGGAAATTCATTCTCGAAATCTTTAAAGAAATCTGAATCATCAAAATAACTGACCGTAGGCTTGGGTGACGGAATCGAAGGCATATTGGCTTTATAATTATCATTTTCCAAATCCGTTTTTAAATCATTGGCAGAAATTATATTGTAAGAAAATGAATTTTTGTCAAAAATTACCGTGCAATCTTCATCATCGGATTCGTCAAACGATATTCTAAAGTCGATTTCATCGTTGTTAAGAGAACTTACCGTAGGCTCACACGAGAGTGCTGCTTCAGATGTTAACGTGTCGTTAAAGACTATAGCTGGGAATTCAGTTTCAAACAGATCCGAAGAGGTCGGTGAACGTCCTCGCATTATCCCAGATCTTCACATAGGTAGTAATTTTCTATTCTATCACCTTACCACGACCTATGATGCTTTTTCTTCCTCAGCCTGATATACTCCTCCCATGTAATGTTTGTGGGTTGTCCATTCTAACCTAGTACTAAATTTCGCTATAGGAAAAAAACTGTCAATATAGCTTATTACGCAGTATTCCAGTGGGTAGAATTACGCCGTATTAATATAGAGTCGAATAGGCTGTATTGGTTTTGAAAAAAAATTTATAGCCTGTATCCAATAATTTTGAATAACGACCATTTAGACGACGATTTATACATCCCATTCAGACGGTGATTTATACATTGAGCTCTAGACGCGATTTATACTCTCAGTTCTAGACGGCAATTTATACATGGGGCTCTAGAAAATGTCAAATTTCTTCTTTAAAACCAACAAGTGATAAAAGGAAAAATGTTTTGAACAATAACGGGTTAACAATTAAAGGGTGGTTAATTAAGTTTAACTTATTTATGCCTTAAATGTTATGTGTTTATGCCTTCAGGGATTTGATAGCAAAATTTAAGGCTTAGTCTTAGTTTATAAAACTTTAGGGACTGAATGTGCTAATTGTTAAACTAGTTCAAGCCTTGAGAAAGATATTAATAAAAATTGAAAGGTGTAAATAGCTTAAGGGGCATTTGTGCCAAACTTAAATGTTTTAACACAAACACCCTTTCCCTCTTTCCCTCTCTCGTCACTGTATACACACACACACTCAAACACTTCAATTTTTTCCCTCCCCACCCTCAAAATTGTCAACCACAAGATCTCTTCAAATCGTGCATTTCAAGGCTTGAGGTAAACTACAAACATGCTCCCTATCATCTAAACAACTCTTCTACAAAAGGAATTAGGTTTTAACTCAATTTTTTGCACAAAATCCTTAGAATTTAGCTTAGGGTTAGTGTTAATCAAAGGTTGTCCAAATCCTAAATTAATTGAGGGGTTTTGATGCTTAAAGGGTGTAGTTCACTTGGCTATAGCAGATTTAAATGAGGTTAACACATGGTTTCATTTTGCTTGATTCTTGTATGCAAAAATTTGGGAAAATTTGTAGCACTTGAAAATTGTGATGGGTTTGTGCTTTTTATGTGTGTGTATGCTTCTATGAATGTATTTGAAAGTGAAAATCCATTTCTTGAATGTAGAATTTGTGTGTTTGAGAAAAACGAGTGACAAGTTACTCGTTTTGATCTTTATATCAATACATTGTGGTTGATTCTTGTTATAAATGCTAAAAGATGGTATTATAGGTTGTATTAATGTGTTTGTGTTGTATAAGTGCCTCAAAATGAAGGTTTGTAAAAATCAAAATCTATCGATGGCGTTTTATACATATAGACGACGATTTATACTCACCTTCATAGGCGGCAATTTATACATCACAACTAGGCGGCGATTTATACATCCTAACTAGACGGCGATTTATACATACCATTTAGACGGTGATTTATACATCCTATTTAGACGACGATTTAAACATCCCATTCAGATGGCGATTTATACATGGGGTTCTAGACGCGATTTATACTCTGAGTTCTAGACGGCAATTTATACATGAATCAGAATAGGTCATTCAGTTTTATATAAATTTAGTTGTATATGAATTGTATTGGACTATTCTTAGCAGACACATAAATCTAGTTGCTACTCAACAAGTTGCACTTGACAATTCTTTGGTTGCTCTTGAGTAAAGACTAAAGATTGAAAAATGCAATGTAAGAATTGCGTTTAGCAAACCACAAAGAGAAGAAACATATCAAGTCACCTTGGATGCTTTCAAGCTATCTCCTTGCTATCCCAGAAATCTACATGCATCAATTCTGGAATTCCATCAAGAAGATCGGAGATTCTGATGTTTACAACTTCAGGCTAGAAAAGAAAAAGTGCCGAGTTGACATTGAAGTCTTTCATGAAATTCTCCAGATTTGTCCCAGACTTCACAACCAAATGCACCAGCCTTGGAGAACATTTGCTACAATCATCAATAGGTGCATCTCTGGGAAGACAACAGGACTTGATAGACTTATGGAATCACGAGCTCAAATCTTGTGGGGCATATATAATAAGAAGAATGTTGACTATGTTGCTCTACTATAGGAAGACTTTATGTATCAAGCTGACAACAGAGAAATAAGTTCAGCAAGGAAAGAGCACATGCCCTACCCATAATTCACCAAAGTATCATCAACCACTTCATCTCTAAGGACAAGACTATCTCTATGAGGAACAGGATCAATCTTCACACAATTCATGATGACTCGTTGCTCAGTACATTGAAGTTTGTTTCCAAGACGCAAGATTATCAGTAGTATGGAGCCTTGATTCCTGATGATATGATCAATCAAGACATCAAAGATTCTAAAGCTTACAAGACTTACTATGACTTTGCTACTGGAAAAGCTACTCCCAAGAAAGGAAGGAAGTATAAAAAAGTTGCTTCACCCTCAAGAAAATTGTCTCCTGTCTTAGAAGAAGAACCTGTAGTGAAGCCTAAGAAAGCTAAGAAACCTGCCAAAAAGTCTACTACTGTGCCAACAACAGGTGTTGTTATCAAAGATACTCCTGGTGTGTCTATATCGAAGAAGAAAGCACCCGGTAAGGTTGATAGAGGTAAAGGCATGGATTTACTTACTGATGCAGCATTACTAGAAGTTGCTCAGGTAAAAGAAGCTCTCAAGAAAAGCAAAAAGGATTCTTACATGCTTCATCCAAGTGGCTTAGGTGATGGAGTTGGTTCCCAACCAAAGGTTCCTAATGAGTCCAAAGACAAGACAACTGGTACAGATGAAGGAACTGGTACTTAACCAGGGGTTCCCGATGTACCCAAATATCAATCTGATAGTGAGAACGAATCTTGGGGAGATAGTGATGATGATGATGATAATGATGATGACAGTGATGATATCAGCAAAGGTGATGATGATAAGGCTGACAGTGATGATGATAATGGTAATGATGCACAAAATAGTGAAAGGACTGATTCAGATGAAGAGGAGAATCGTAATCTTAATCTGAAAGTTGATGAAGAAGAAGAAACACTAAAAGATGAGTACATACATACTCATGACTATTATGTACCTACTGATGAAGAAACCAATGATGAAAAAAAGGAATTTAATGATGAAGAGTATGATGAATTGTACAAGGATGTGAATGTGAGGTCAAAAGTTGCAGAACATGAAGAAGTAGGGAAAGGAGATGCAGAGATGACTGATGCTACTCATGAAAGTGCTTCTCAAGAAAAGTCATATGAGCAAGTCATTGAAGATGCACACGTGACACTCACTTTTTGACAAAAGACTGAAGGTTCAAAGCAAAGCTCTTCTGTGTCATCCGACTTTGCAAGCAAATTTCTCAAATTGGATAACGTTCCACCAGTCATTGATGAAGTCGCTTATATGATGAATGTCAATGTTCGTTATGAAGAATCAAGCACTCAAGCACCCCCAATTCTCTTAGTACCTGTGACGGCTATCCCAGAAACTTCTACTGTTCCTTCAACAACTGTTCCTCCATCAATTCAACCATTCACTCCCATTCCACAATAGTCAACACCAGCTCCCGCACCAACAACTGCTCCAACTACAACCTCAGTTCCCGCACTTCCAGATTTTTCTTCCTTATTCGGATTCGATTAGAGAGTTTCTACCTTGGAAAAAGAGCTTGCTCAATTCAAACAAGTTGACCATTCTGCTTAGATTCTCACATCTATCAAATCTTAACACTAGAACAAAAAGTGGTATTGGTCACACCAAAAATTTGTGACTATATACATATAGTCACACATGCGAAAAGTTGTGTGTGTGACAAAAGGTCGCGCGATCGTAGGTCACCTACGGTCACGCATTCGAGTTAGTTACACATAAGAAAGCTTTAGTGTCCGTATCCATGTTTTTTGTGAGACTAAATAGGTACAATTTAGTGACCGTAAACGATGTACAACCAACAAAGCATGTTTTTTTTGTATATTTAGTCATATACAATTAAACATAGAGTGGTCAAAAGTGTTAATATTTGTGACCATATGGTGTTTAAAGTGAAGAAATGTGTATTTTGTGTGACTATTGTTCATCCAATGGCCACATGAATTTTATGTTTGTGTGACCTTTTGTAATATTTAGCCACACAAAACATGTTTGTTTTGTGTATTTAGTCACATACAACTAAGCATAAAGTGACCAAAAGTGTTAATAAGTGTGACCATATGGTGTTTAAATTGAAGAAATGTGTATTTTGTGTGACTATTGATCATCCAATGGCCACTTGAATTTAAGATTTGTGTGACTGATGTAGTTTTATATACACATAAAATAATATACTTATAGAGAAATTAAGGAAATCCCCAAGTATCCCTTGGACAATTCCACTCACAAAGATATATATAAGTGTTTGAGACTGCAGAATGCTCGAGATGACCTCTCAAAGCATCAAGGATTGATTGACGTTGGGTAACACTGAGGACTATCAAAACCCAATGTGTAGGAAGCCTGTTTAGCTTGATTGGTTCAAGAAACCAGTAAGCGCTCCTCACCAACCTCCTTATCATGATTAGAATGTGGCAAACAAATGCAATTTTCTGTACCCTCCTGAACAAACTGTTGAATTCAGTAAAATGGCTAAAGCAGGAAAACCTCCTACTACCTTCGATGAGCTAATGAGCACTCCCATCGACTTCTTAGCATATGTCTTGCATAATTGAAGGTTTATGTGATATCTAACACATAAGAATCATCTTGTTAAGGACCGCAGCTTTCAATCTACGCAAAGGACATGCGCAAAACAGCTTAGTAAGTGGGAACTCAACTTTCATTTTGAGAGAGTGATATAAGCGCTGTTGTGTCGTTCCTGTTACTGATAAATTTGACTGGACGAACCCTGAAGGGCCACGGAATAACCATTTAACCGCAAGCTTTGCTCCTCCTAACAATTAGTTGAAGATCTAAGGTAGTCTATAGTAGTTCCTGCCAGCTACTTCTTCAACAACTGATCTTGAATTCTGAAGTAAAAGGTAGTAGCTATAAGCTCAGCAAATATACGCATGTCTCGCCTATTATATAACAAAATCCCAAGGCTGCTAAAAGTATGATACTTTGAGGCGCATAGCAAGTCATTGCGTTTCCGTATCTACTATGGAGGTCCAATGTGAAGGTAACTTATGATAAGTACATTATGTGGGATATCATATCCATTGGGGTCTAAAAAGACATAAGGCTTCTTAGGATATGCAAGCAACAGGAAGTCAAAGCATGATGTATTCTGCCACTATCAGATAAGAACCTTTGCAAGAGCTCCTAACTGGTATCAAGTTTAATTACAATACCTTTGACCATAAAACGTGCGTTAAATGACACAAAATGCGTATCCAAAAAGACATTGTATTTGCATGTTTGGCTCTGTATTGTGCAGGTATCGGATATCTAAGCTCTAAAGGATTTAAAATCAAGTGGCCTCAAATACGGACTAAAAAACATGAACAGGAGAACGGAAAGAGCTAGTGAGAAAAGTGCAAATCAAAGCAAAAGTCAAAAAGTAAAAGTCAACCAAAGTTCAACCGCAGAACAAAGTCAAAGTCAAAGTTCTAGTAAAAGCCGGAGCCGATATCGATGAAATGTTATAATGGAGCCACCATACCATCTAATGTGGGGCCAGGACGGATAGTAACATTATGAAGAACTTTATAAGCCTTAAAGAGCTAATAAAAAGCAAAACTTCAAACCCTCTCCTTTGTGTATTATAACCGGCCCAAGTCCTGAAGACCCGCTACAGAACCAATTGTATAACACCAATCCGCCTCTTAACTTGTTCATCTCTTATAAGGACTAACGGTTTGCAAAACTAGCTGTTACAACACTGCAAGGACCGAAAGATCTGCGATAGTACGTAAACTGAACAGATGTGTACTACAAATATTATACATACTTTGAAGGGCCATTTTTGCCAATTGCCATTAAACTTTCAAAGTTAAAAAAAAGCGCCCTCAATGGTGTCTGGTTTATTCCTCCCTCAATCTCAAACCAATGTGTATGTGTGTCTACTTTCTGGCAGTTATAACAGCCAAAAAACTTAACACATAATAAGAAATACGTCTGTTTTAATCCTCTACCCTATTCCCACCACTAGCAGAACAGCCATCAAAACGCTACTTGGCGCTGAATCTTATTTTCCTACCCTATTCGACAAGGGATACAGGACAAGAAACTGGAGGGTGGTTAGATCAAAGGGCCTTGGGGTCCAAGGTGATTTGATGGCCAGAAAGAATTGCTTTTTCGGGACTCAACTGCCAAAAAGACAAAAGCACACCTTCAAAAAGCTCTCACAAACTCAAAGCAACACAGATCTTAATGAAGACTAGTAAACCTTCATTTAACTTATTATAAATAGGTACTCGGTGTGAAGCCCAGGTGATGGCACTTAGTTACCTAGATTTCGCATATTATTCAGCTTTTTTTTAGTCTCAATTTATACTTTCTCTGTGAATCCATTTTATCATGTTTAATGATAAAGAATTGAAAGTTTTAAGTATTAACCAATAAGTTTTAAGTTCTTAAATTCGAATTCGCTGTCATTGTTGGTTAAAAGTCTTTCATAAGCCTACTTAAGTTCTTATTTTTAAGCATTATAACTAAAATGTTTGTTCATTAAGTAACCTCTAATAGCTATAAGTACTTAGAAAAAATTTATCTCGTGAGAAAACCTCTAAAAAATCCGTACTCTCAAATACTCAGCGCTTAATTTTTTTGGAATGATAATGCAAGTTATGGAGGGCTTGTCTAGAACACATGGACAAATACGAGCTTGTCTTTTGACAGCTAGAGACTGGTGTAGATCGTAGTGTGTTTTATATAATTTAGTATTGCTCCTATTTTAAGCAAGAGCCTTTGTAAGTTCCTATTTCCTTTATATTTTCTTGCATTTTATGTAGCATTGTACTTGTTCTTGTTATGCGTACATCATTATTTATGTTTCTTAGATGATGTTTAGTGTCTTATTTATACTTATTTTTGTGGTAGTTTAGAGATCTCTTTGTTTAAGTTTTCTTAGAATCTGTCATTTATGCTTATAAAAATTTCATAAAATCCTGTTATGTGCCTTTATTTAGGTGTCTTTTAGGTTAGTATGAAATTTGTTAATGAGTGTGAGAAGTATATGTGTGATGATAGTGAGTGATTCTGTATATTTTGGTCACATATTGAGAGATCACATGATTTGTGGTTCTTAAATCACTTTAATCATGGCTTTTTGAAGTGGCTTTTTTATACTTAAAGGGGTGTTTGGTTTAACTATTTTCATGGGGTTGAAATGGGTAAAAAATCTTGGTTTTACCATTTAGATGTCATTCTTAGTGAGCCTGACTTCATAACGTAAAGTAGATTTTTCATAAGTTGTTAAGATCGTTTGAAAAACTTAATTTTAAGCGTTTTTTAAAAAGTTCGTTGTGTTGGAAACTGTGGAATTAGCTAGGTTGTCAATCAATTCATAAGGATTGAATCCTTTATCTAGTCAAGTGTTGTTGATGTTTTTTGTGTTCATTTAGAGTCTCAAACTATCAAGTTATAAAACCAAGTCAAACAGATTGGTTTGCAAGTTTGGTTGTCTTTATTCAAATTCTGTGTTTCGAGAAAATCTCCACTGAAGATGTTAGAAAAGTTTATTTGTGAAAAACAGTTTTTGCCATTTCCATTTTTTTGGCAATATCTTTATTTCAAATTGCCTTTTTGATTGTTGATATGTTGTTCTTTGAGGTCCACTCACGCGTAATCTGCGTTTGTTAGGTTTTCAAGATCATAAGGATCTGTTTGTTTGCTTATTTTTAAGCTCAAAAGTAGGATTTTGTAAAGATTGAAAAGATTTTCTAAGTGTTGTAATCTGTGCATAGATAAGCTACTGTTTTTCACTTAGCTTTTTAACTACTTATGTGTGAATACAAAACTCGTATTTCTTTGTTGCTTATTATAGCTTAATTTTTTTTTTGTTATTTGATTTTTAACCGCAAGCTTTTTAGTGGATATAGGTCTCAGGGACCCATAAGGAATCACGTTGTTTGAATGCTTAAATGTAAGCTAGTAAGTGTTTCTTATAGGGTGTTATTGGTTAGCAAGACTTGGACTCAAGATAAAAAGCTCCTTTGCTTATATGAGCTTGCTTATTTGAGCCTCTCAGCTTATTGCATTTGCTTAATGTAGGTTTAGTTTTGCTTATTAGGTTAGTTTAAATCCATTTTAGCTTATTTTCCTTAGTTTAGAGCTTATTTGAGCCTATTTGCATTTTAGTTTAAATTTTTTAAGTATTATAGCTTTTTAGTGAAACTATCATTCTAGCTTATTTTAGTTGCTTATTTTAGTTGCTTATTTTTGTTCAAATATGGTTATTAGGTGTAGTTAAGTTTCTGTGGTAGCTTATTTCTCTTTTTGGATTGCTTATTAGTGCTTAAATTGCTTAACAGTTTAGCATTTAGCCTCTTAGTCTAGTTAAGCAATATGTTACCCTTTTGTGCTTATTTGTGGCTTAAATAAAAAGTGGTTTTGTAAAAGTTGCTTATTTTTAGCTTAGCCAAAAAGTTGTAAAAAATAGCAAAACAAAAATGCTTGGGAAGGAGGGAAGCCCTAGGTGAGCCAAGGCTCGAACCCGGGACCTCAACCATCCCTCAACAAAGCATTTTAACACAACACCCTCTACCACTAGCGCCCTTGGGTCCTTTCCGTTTAGTTTTGCACACATTATTCTTTTATCCACCTTTTTAGTCATTAAGCCTATAAGCTCGTTTTAGCTTTTTAACAGCTTATTTTGATAAGCTCTTTTATCCCTTTTATTTTTCTTAGATCCAGCACTATTCAAGCTACTTTTTGTAATTTTCTTAGATTTTTTATAATTCGTTTAGTATTTTTTATATTTAATTTTTGTTAAAATTGTTTTTAATTCATAATAAATTATAAAAAAGTCAAAAAAATATAATTCTTTTTTTCAAAATTTTCATTTATCATTTAGGACTTAGAAAAATTAGATTTGCTTTCGTAGGGTTAAAATTGTAGATTTTGATTTTTTAAAGAACGGGATTGAATCCCGTTAACGTTTTTCGTGTTTTTAAGCTCAAATTGCTTTCGTTTTTAGTTTAGTTTTCTTAGTTCTTGCATTTTAGTCAATTAGGACTTATAAAGGTCAAAAATATCATTTTAAGAATTAATTTTGATAAATTAGGGTTTTACGTCACGTTTTTAGGGCTTCCGTTGCGTTTTTAGTTTAAACTTGTGTTGCCTTAATTGTTTTTAGTGTAGATTGCATTAATTTTCCCGTAGATTTAGAAAACCAATCAAAATCTTTGATTCCATTCAAGCATCAATTATCAACCCGTTAAACGACTTTCTATTGCATTCCTCGTTGGGGATAAACGACCCAGGAATATCATATACTACTTCCGGTTTTCATTGAGATTTTTTGATAATTATCCTTATTATATATTTATAATTATTTATATTTATATATATTTAAAGGGATAGTTCTTGAAACCTATCAATTTTTGGCGCCGCTGCCGGGGAGGATTGTATACGATTGTCGTTGCGATTGACAATTAGTGCTTTGAAAATCCTTCCGTGAGAAGTTATTTTGCTTATTTTCATATAAAAAATACAAAAAGATTTTTCTTTTCTTAGTATATATATAAGATATAAAAAAAACAAAAACAAAAAAAATCAAAAAAAATAAAAAAAATTGTCCTAAAAAGAAAAAATATATCATCAGAATAATGTTCTCAATTGGAACATTATCATAATAAGTTCCCGAACCAAAGATTTAAAACTTGCCTTTTGTGTCACTTGCGAG
>BQNB010126436.1:0-19602 GCA_026074375.1 Tanacetum coccineum
GGGGTTTCACACTTGAAATGGGTTTTGGTGAGCCATTCACGACATTGATGTGGGTAGTCTAATATGAAGTCATTACAAGCGAAAACTATTCTTATTTGTATAATTGTTCTCATAAAAAAAGCAATCGAAAAAACATACCAGCCAAGCACTCTAATCTTTATCGTCATTGCAACACGCAAGTATGATACTAGCATAAGTGTCAATGACATATGTTAATACCTTTTTTTTTTAACGGCAACTTTATTAAAAAAAAAACTAGCAAGGAGCTAGAAAGACATTACAAAGAAATAAGATAAGGGTTTTTTAACCAATACTCCCAAGAAAAAACCCTATTACATCTACTAGAACACCATAAAAAGGACCAAGAAACAATGTCATCAAAAATCGTCGAACGATTAGGAGGCGAAGCGTCAAAGACCAACTGATTTCGAAGCCTCCAAATCCGCCACCAAGCAACATAAAAAACACCTTCTAAAATAGACTTGAGACGGGAAGAAAGTCGAAAGGATAAGAACCAAGCATCCCAATCCGAGAAAGAACAAATCTCCTGCCAATCCAAATCCCACCAACGACAAATTTTACGAAGAACAACCCGAGCCACGTCACATCGAAAGAAAACATGCTGAACATCCTCCATAGCAGCATTACAAAGAGGACACAGATGGGAATCCAACAAAACACCTCTACGGCTAAGATTGACTCTAGTAGGTAACCTATCACGACGAGCACGCCAAGAAAAAACATTAACTTTAATGGGAATGAATTTTTTACCCATCTCGTTGCAACATCCGACGAAAGAGGGAGAAACAAGTCATCAATAAAGTTTCTGATGACTTTAACCTTGAACTCTCCATCTCCCGACAAATCACAAGTCCACCTATCTTTGGAAGACGAGAGGACAACCGAGTTCATAATTGAAGAAAGGTCATCCCACTGCTGCCGCTCAGCTCCATCACGCACGTCCCGGCGAAAAGAAGCTGAGACCGAAGAAGCTCCCATTTTATTAGCCACCACAATCTCCTACCAATTCGAGAAGCAAACAAACGCTAACCGAACACAAAGAGGGCATCAGCTACCCATATATCATACCAAAACTATTACAAAACCCGTCACCAATCCGCCACTTACAAGTGCTAAGAAAATCAAAACCAGAATCTTTCAAAGATTTAACTTCACGTAAAATAGAGCACCAAATCGAGGGTTGATCGGTCACATGACATCGAACTTAGAGCCATAAATCGCTAAATAACTTTACACCCAAAAGAGCCATCGCCAGAAAATGAAGCGCCGACACCCACTTCAAGCAAAAGAGCACGATTCAACGCGAGAAACTTGAGACACCAAGAACCACCGTCAGTTTGGGCGACGCTAAGACATTGTCCCAAGCTACCCACGAAATCTTTCTATCGAAGAATCAAACACCGTTGAAGAACCTTACTACGGTATAGATATCATAGTCTTCACACGCCTTTAGAACCTTAAAGATTGACATATTAATAAATTGGAGCGGCCCCCAAGAACGGATTTAAGAAGGGATCAATCTGCTCGTCCACCCTATGGAAAGGGTTTTTAACTTCCATTTAAGAAACCGGGGCTTGGATTTTAGTTCACCAACCAACCCAAGCCTGACATCCTAGACATACACTCCCCAACCGTCACATCGCCAAATAACGATACGGAGTGTTCAAACAGCACACCCTATCTATACCCGCCTGCACAACAACATTTAGAGAAACCCCGACACCCACGACTTGGCTCTTAGCAAGTTGATCATAGACCCGACCCAAGATGGAAGCATTAAGAACATTAACAATATTATTAAAGTTCTTTTCGAGAACCCTCTCCAATGAACATGGCAACGACAGCATAAAAAAGATGAGAAAATCTTAACCGAAGTGCCATGCAATGAAAACCTTTACCAGCCCATCCATCAACAACACGGGAAAAGAGATATGAAATACTCCATAATAAGAATGAAAAGTATAAGGGCCAACGTATCTACCATGTTTCACCCACAACAAAAGGGAACTCGTACTTTGGGCCTACCCATACCAATATAGGAAGCCATGAGGAAGTAAAAGATACCACTTATCCACCTACACCATTCGCCCAAACCCAAACGCATGAAGAAAAGACCAAGGAGATATTTCCCACCAACCGAATCAAACGCCATTAGCCAGTCAAACCTTAAAAAACATATGCTTGCTTCTTTTTCTCTACACCATTTAACAACTCATTTAAAGATAAAAGACCGTCCAAATTTGTCCAATTAGCAACAAAGGCCGATTTGATCTCGAAACTAAATCGATAAAACAGTAGCCAAACGATTAGCTAAGACGTTCGTGATCACTTATAAACACATCCAATCAAACTGATAGCAAAAATCATACGAACTTAGCATCATAACTTTAGGGAAGTTAAGGCGATGAAAGCCGAGTTTACACCCCCTTGGAAACGTACCAGAACGTTAAAAAAATCGTCGACCGCATCGCAAAAATCCCTCCGACAAGACTCCAATACTTCTAAAAATTTCAAACGTATAAACCATCGGGGCCAGAGACTTATTCTCGTCACACAGTTCCAACCAGCCCTACGAATTTCATCCCTCGATACTGCCCTATCCCAGCTCATCCACCTGATCCGAAAGATAAACCGATATGAATGGAGCATAAGTTTGAGACTATCATGACAGTTGCAGAAATTCGAACTTCACAGTGATTCTTAAATGCCTCTATCACAATACTCGGATCAGTACACCAAGTGCCCAGTACGAAAACACCACTAAACGACTACTGAGACCTTTGTGCTATTATAATACCATGAAAAAATTAGAATTCCTCATGCTCCTTCGATCGCCCATTGATATATATTTTTGAACCAGATCCTTAGCCTCCAAAAGTTTAATATCTTGCAGCCGTCGGTTTAGATCCATCCGATTGAGAAGGATGTCATCAGAAATGTTTCCCCTTAACAAGTCTTTATCTAATCGAGGATCCAAATCATTCTGTAGGGAATTCTTTGCGTTATGAATATTGAAACTTATTATCTATAACCCATAAACGAATAATAGACTAAGGACTTTGCAATTTTCTTCTTGAACCTAACCATAGCATATGGAATCAAATGCGAAAAGACAACCACGCAAGCTTCCACCATCGAATCAAAACCCTCCATCCTTAACCCCAAGGACTGATAGAAACCGAAACGAGTCGGACCAAAATCAGACAAAACTTCCCTCAAAAGAATAGTACGATGATCGGACAAGTGAACGGTCAAGACACAAAGCGAAATAGACTGATAACGCGAGATAATACCTTCCGTAACAAGAACAGATCTAATTTACTATTTTGGAGGCTGAGGGATGCGACCAAGTAAACCTATACCCTCCAACTTGACATTACCACAAGACCAGAAGACATCACTAAACCGACCAAAACACCGTGCACAATGAAGACTTGAAAGACGAACCAAGACATATTTTAAGTACTGTTAACACAATCACTTCGTATATTATTATTACACTTATACGGTGTTTCCCAATTGACATGTCATGTTCGTCGATATTTTGTATCAAAACAAAGCTTGCATAAATATCACAGTTAAAATAATTTGTTTATACTGAAAACACAACTAACTTTTTGTCTTTGCAATGAATTTGTAAATGGAATGCTTTGTTGTTTTCAAGTCGTCAACTAGAGAAGAAGATATATAATTAAAAAAAAACACATTGTACACGCATATGCATGTCATCAACCAAATCTCTTTCAACTATTTTATTGGCTACGCCCTCAATCAGTAAGAGGCGCTATAAAAATAAACTAATTAGATTAAATCTTTTCATTAAAAGCATTGCTAAAGCCTCCTACAAAATCCTTCTACTTATCCTCCTACACACAATCATATAATATATATTTTTTTCACTTATTGTCTGTCTAAATTTAAACCGTCAGTTCAACCACTTGTCAGGATCCTGTTTTGTAAGAAGATTATTAAAGAGATTTGTAAAAAAATTAGCATATTTCTTTCATTAAAATTACAAGGTACATTTTGTTCAAGTCGCATCTTTAGCCCGTACACATATGTTTCAATTAGCAACTCCAAATGCATCACTCATGTAATCATACAGGCATAAATGTTTTTAAGAGTTTAGGGTCTGTTTGGTTTATAAGTGGTATTAGGATTTGGAAAAGGTTTGAAAGATTTGGTATTAATTTGAGAAAAGATTAGGAGAGAGAATATAGTTTTTTATATATAAAAAAGTTTAATTGTTAAATTTATAAAATATTTTAAAATATTTTTATATTCAAATAAAATAAGAAAAAAACAATGTAGCATAAGAGAAGTCAAATATGTGGCTGAGATTTTGTTTAGCATACATATGTCAGAGAGTTTCAGAATCCCCACCCTCTTATAGTGATATGTGATCTATCATTCGACACCCTTTCACCATTTCAAAAGCACCAACCAAACAAATATCTTTAAAGCTCATTCTAAGCACACAGTGTCATACCCCTTTAACAAACACACCCTTACATGTATAATTTAGACGGATTAGCATCCTCTAAAGTGCATTTTGAACATGAGAGGTAATGTTGTGTTTTTTGTGATTGTACTTTTAAATTAAAATAATATAAATGTTTTGCAATGATTATTTTAATTCAAATGTACACCCACAATAAGCACAAAATTACCTTTTATGTTAAACGAACTTAAGAGGATCCATAACCCAATATAGACTAATGTTATATGTGATTGTCAATGTAGTTTATAAATAACCACAAAACATTATAATAATGAATGTAATTTTAATATTAGTTTTACTATCGTTTAGTAGCGTTATAAATTACAAAAATACCTTTATATGTTATATTTTTTCGGTAAATCAACATTTCTTATTATTATAGCGGATCGGCATGAGTACACTGTGGAGCCGCGGTTTGAGCCAGCACAGTTCACATGCCGAGCCGACGCCAGGTGGCCAATAAGTGATTAAAATGATCCCTTAGGGTTAGTGGCTTCTTCACTAAGCTGCCACTTAAGTTTGAGGGTTGCTTGAATTTGTGACACCTGTTGTTTATGTGTCCAAGTAATTAGGCTTAGTTGCATGTTTAACATTTGTTTTCCACCAACCATTATGAATAGCATAAAGTATATATCACATAGAAAGTTATAGTTGCTGGCCTATCATCTTGCCATCAATTTTCAGCCCTCGCAGAGACGACTTCCTTTATGGGTACATTTATAGCTTCCAGGTGTATATATCTATTTTATTATGCTTTAAACAATGTATAGTAGTTTGAAAGTTGTGATTATGATGCGACAGATTGCAAGACCGGAGTTTTACAATCCTTCTAGGTAAAGTATCTAACTGTTGTAGTGTAGTATAGGCAAGATTTGATGGATTGATTGTTCTCTAAGGGGATAGCGAGGTAGGTTCCGAATGTAATGACACTAAATCTAAGGTTGAGAGAAGAGTATTTTTGTGTTTTATGTTTTTTTAGAAAGCAAGTAAAATCTTAGGTTTTGAAGGAGAGGTTTTTTTAAACAAAACTTTAGGTTTTGAAGGAGAGGTTTTTTTTAACAAAACTACAACTAATCTAATTCTAATCTAATTATGAAAGAAAAGTAAAATTGGCGGAAACTCTTATAGGTAAACAAATGTGGTCACTTAATCATGTATTACTCCCTAGTTGATTCCCCTAACTCGTTGCTTGTCACCCTCGTTAGTGTAATGTGTAAGTATTCCTTATTCAATTTCAATGGTCTGTTTCGCATCTATTTAATCACCACGTAGGCATCTCCTTCCCAATGGGCCTTCCCACTCAATATTTAAACCCCACGCCCAAATATCCTAAGTAAGCTATCTTTCAAACGTGAGGATTTCACTTAGTTCTAATCGTGTTTCACTAGACGTCTATGCTAATGTAATATCTTATAGCTAGTTTTCTAATGCCTAACGCGCACACCACTAACAAGAAGCAACAAATTAGAGTTCACAAACTAAGTTTCATGCAATCATAAGCAAACACATATTAAATTTAGCCTAACATGTTAACAAGAAGAAAAGAAAACCAATTAATCATCAAACACATAGACATATTTGAATGATTAAAGAGATTTGAATTACTTATCTTCAAACCAACATGAGAGTATGTAAGTACAAGGGGCATAAAAAGCTCTAAAAATCGTCTATAGTAGCTGCACAATAGTTCCTGAAAGTTCCACATACGAATTATGAAAACAAAGTGTTTGTATATATAGGATTGGGTCGTGACGGCGTCACTAGGGTTTTGTGACGCCGTCACCCCGTCGAATCTTCTTAAGGTTTCTTCAGTCAGCAACGTCGGACGTCGTCAGATCTTCTTATGACGTCGTCACTTAGCATTGTTGTCGGCGCTAATAACTTCTTATGACGCCGTCTCTAAACACTGAGGCGTTACACTTTGCATCCAAAAAGCTATTTTCTATCCATAATTAGCGACGACGTCAGGATGGTAGTCATAGGCTTGAAAAGTTGTGTTTTACCTTGTTTCTTCTCAAATCGAGCCCAAGTCACGTGCAATCCGTCCAAGTGCTTCCAAAATTCTAATTACATAAAAAGAAATGATTTAGTGCAATAATAGAGCATATTAGCATGATTTTAGGTGTTAGATGACCCTGAAAAAGTGTAAAAATGACACCTCGTTAAATACCCCTACATTTGGGATTTGCTTGTCCTCAAGCAAATGAGCTTATCTACTTAATATAAAGCAAAGTTGAGGGCATTTAACCTACTAAGTAAAGATAGTTTATGGCACAACCGGATTGACCTTGTAATTAAAAGAACAGAAATCATATAATAGCATCTCACATAAGTTGTTGAATTCTCACTTTCTATTGGGTTTAAGTGAATTATAACAATATTAGAAACTGAAAATAATACTCACTTACCTGTTCATAGCATATAGATAACCATAACTTGATAAATGATCCAAAACCTCTACTACCTCAACTTGTCCACTTGTTTGTGGATGATACGCGGTGGAGAGACGATGAGTAACTCCGTATTTAAGCATGACCTTTGTAAGAGTCCCTGGATGAATAGATCTTGTAGCCTATGAAGAATGATAGTCAAACTGTATAAATACAACTGACTATAAAGAAACACTGATTATGAATACACTATGTTGATGCGGAATCTCAACACAAGTACTAAGAAAAACAATGTATAACTGAATAACAACTTCTATTAATCTGCTTTGAACACTTTACAGATTACTAACTATTTTTGATATGATATTGCTATGAGATATCTTGAGGACGTATGTCTAACTATGCCCAAGGGGATCCTTTTATAAACTAAGGATAAACCCTAACAGAACAGGCTTACAAAATGCATACTTATCTTTTCCTAAGATATCTCATGTTCATCTCATAAACGGTACTAACTATTTTCTAACTAACGGTACTAACTAATCGATCAGTACTTACATTTCGTACTGTCGGTACTAACTATAACTAACAGTACTAACAATTTGTACTGTCGGTACTAACTTACTAAAACATAAATCCTAACATATACACTAACAAATGACTCGACTTAGCAAATATGTAATCAAGCAAACGATTAACTAGGGTTAAACAATTGTCTTAACTATAATGTACTAAAAATGAGTACATACAAGGGGGGATAACCCGATTTAGGTATAACATTTTAGTCGGGTGTAAATAATGCTCTTCATTAATAATCCGGAATCCACTAGAAAATTATGAGAACCGTGAAAAGGATAGGCTCAGAGGGGTGTACTAGGGGTATCTTGCACTAAAAAAGAATGCATAGCAAGGGTGCGGATGTAGTTATATGACCAGTGAGATCATCATAACTATAATAAACGCATGCTAAATATAAGGGTTATCCTAATGCTTCTTATCACTTAGTAAATCTTAATCACACGAATGCGATCTCACTAGCAGTCTCAGGATGCATCACTAAAGTAAGTTCTAGAATCTAATACACTACCAATACACTCTCATAAGCATTAAAGTTAAATACTTTTATTTCTAAAGATCTAGGGGCAAACCTCACATTAGGGGGTGGAATTTTTTAGGGGTAGAGTTTTTGTGCTAGTCATATAACTCATATCCATAAGACGCTCTTAATACTATAGTTTCACTGATATATGCCATATTTTTTTTAATTTATGTCAGAATTACCGTCCTAAACTATGTTTCAGTATATTACTCATCATTTTCAAGACAAAGCAAATGCAAATGGAAAGATAGTTTCTAAGGCTTTTATTATCCTATACACTGAAGTTAAATATTGTCCCTAATGTTCTAAAAGTACTCAAAAAACGAGAAAAGAGAAAATAAATAAAAGACGAGAGAAACTAATACTCTCATGGTTTGCTTAATATCAGAGAAGAAATGAGATAAGCTGGCTAAATCTTCATCCAAGTGAATATCCTAAGAACTTCCGGACTCTCCTTATCTAATATAACCTAAAAATCAAAGACAAAAACAACTATACCCGCATAAAATCAACGGTGAATGATATACAACCTGATATAATCATAAACTAAAAATCCTAATAAAGCAATAAGATAGAATATGATGTGGTGGGTTGCAACGCTACAACCCTCCTAGGCAGAGTACCTAATCGTTGTAGTGTAGTATAGGTAAGACTCAAGATTTTATTATCGTTCTCTAGGGGAATAGTTTGGGTAGGCTCAAATTGTATGTTTACTAAGGTCTAAAGATTAATGGAAGATTATTTTTGTGTTTTTATAATTTTTTAGAAAGCAAGTAAAATATCGGGTTTAAAGAGAGGGTTGATTAAACTACTCCTAATTTTGCAGAAAAGTAAATTGATGGAAAAACTCGTATGGTTAAACAAACATGTTTGCCTAATCATGTACTACTTCCTAATTGTTTTCTCTCATTTTATTGCCCGCCACTCGTGTTAATGTAATGTGTAAGTATTCCACAATTCAGCAACGGGTTGGTCAAGTCCGCTATCTACATGACAACCTAGACTGTGGTTACCTACAGACACCGCTCACGTTCTATAGTAAATTCACGCGCAGTAAATACCTAATTCAGAATCCACCCCAAGGTGATCTAGATATGAAGATCTAATCATAGGTATCCTCTAACCTAAACACGTTTCCTTAGACGTCTATGCTATGATATGAAGATCAAATAGCTAGTTTTCTAAAGCCTAACGCGCACACCATTAACAAGAAGCAATAATAAAAGAGATTTAACAACTAAGTTTCATGCAGTCATAAGCAAACATATATAGATTTAGACAAGCATGTTAATTAAAAGCAAAGAACGATTAATCAAACAACACATAGACATATTGAATGATTAAAAGGGTAAAAGAACTTCACTTCAATTAAACATAGAGTATGAACGAGTATAAAAATGGTTTAAAAACCATAAAATTCGACCAATATAGCTGCTACTAAAGTTCCTCTCATTTTCCACCATAAAATATGAAAAATAAGGTTTGTATATATAGGAAATCAGTCTTGACGGCATCACTAGGGTTTCCTGACGCCGTCAGCCCGCCAAATCTTCTATGGGCTTCTCTTTGTCAGCTAGTGTGACGCCGTCACTCTTCGTGTTGACGCCGTCGCCATGTAATCCTAACGGCGTCAGTAGTAAATTCTGACGCCGTCTCCACGACCTGAGAAGTCACAACTTTGATTAAAAATCCCACTTTCTGGGCACTTTTGGTGAAGGTGACAAAATGGAAGTCGCAAGCTTGAAGTGTTATGTTTTTGTCTAGATTCTTCTCGAAACAGGCCAAAGTCACGCATTTTTCCTCCAAATGCTTCCTAAATGCTAAAACATAAAAAGAAATGATCAAATACAATATTTGGGCATATTTACATGATTTTGGGGTTTAAATGACCCTGAAAAGTGTATAAATGACACCTCATCAAATGCCCCTACACTTGGAATTTGCTTGTTCTCAATCAAATGAGCTTTTCTACCCAGTAAATAGTAAAGTCGAGGGCATTTAACCTACTAAATAAATATAGTTTATGGCACAACCGGTTTAACTGTGTAATTAAAAGCACATAAATTAAATACTAGCACCTCACATAAGTGTTTGGATTCTCTCTTTCACTTGGTGGAAGAATGAATTATAACAATATAGGAAACGGGAAAAATAAACACTCACTGCCTGTCATAGTATATAGATTACCATAAGCTTGATAAAAGATCAAAATCTCCACCACTTTGGCGTAAGCACCTATGAATTACTATCAAAGAGGTCTTTTAAAGGGTTGTAACGTAAGGTGTGGGGTAAAGGAAACACGGTTATGGATAATGTGGGAAATTTACTGGTGGCAAGCTAATTATTTACAAGATAACATGTAAAAGGCGTTGCTAAGCCAAGACTCGACAAAAACTAGGACAAATAAACACAACTATACATCAAACCTTTTCTTTTCTTGACTCTTTCTTGACATAAACAATAACAAGATGGCAACCCGTATATTTTAACATTTTTTTTTTGCTTTTTTTCATTTATTTATTTATTTTATTTTTTATATACACTTTTGCCCTGCCAACTGTTGAACATTAATAAATATACATGACTTGGGGTTTATAACAGCACCCTTACACTTGAGTGTTTAATACTCAAATAGTGAATATATGAGAATCACCCATGACTTTGCATCCTCGCTAATCATGTAAACACGACCTAGCATACCCGCTAGTCGATAACCACGCCCTAGCATCCCCGCTAGTCAGGTAGCAAATATGTCACTTACGCACCTCAAGGGCCTACCAGCTGGAGCACTATATTAGGGCTGACCACAAAAGACATGGAAAATCATTGCCAATCACCCTTGCCGTGCCAAACACAGTACACGCAAGTAAAATTATAACCTTTGCATGCCAAACACAGTACGTGTATGTAAAATCACAACCCTTGCATGCCAAACACATTACATGCAAGTAAAATCACATCACATATATTCACATAGCAATCATAAGCACATAATTGTCCCAAAAACAAAACCACGTTTCGCACAGTTCAACTTCAAAACAGTTCAAAACACATTTCAGTATCATTTTCCCCCAACAGAAAAACAGTAGAAAAATAGGGCTACAAGAACTCACCTCAATAGCAAATAATCCAAACTGCACAAATCTCAAACTCAATGCACAAATAATCTCAACGCAAGCGCACAGTAGTACCCGGCCACGACCTAATCATTTACGACACTTTATTAATGTTTGTACAAAGTTGTCTTATTGTACAAGTATTCATCTTTACTCACACCAAGATTCTCAATTCCGTTACAAAAATCTCTTTCCTTATCACAAAACCTTTACCCTTTATCTCAAAATTGTTATCTCATAACAAAACTGTTGTCTTTTACCAAAACCGTTATCTCATAACAAAACTGTTATCTTTTACCAAAACCGTTATCTCATAACAAAACTGTTATCTTATAACAAAATTGTTATCTCATAACAAAACTGTTATCTCATGACAAAACCGTTATCTCATAGCAAAACCGTTATCTCATATTATGGTTGTGTGGTAAATTACTCAAAACGACTCAAAACACTTAGGCTAAGTGTGACGTCAACATTATTTTATCCAAAACATCGATCACCGTTGAAACGGGACAAACGATCAAACAATCGAAGAAAATTTGACGAGAAATAAGTGGAAGTTCGAAGATCGAAAATAAACAGATAAACATCTTCGCAACGTTAAAGTATACATATACTTAAATACATTAATAATAATAAAATAAGTCTCTTTATCGGCAAAAAGGGTAATTATAAAACCTTGCCATTTTAACACAATCCACGCTTGATCGTTAAATCTCGACACTTAAAGTTTATTAAAAATCATGTTTAGTCCTCTAACCGAATCGACACAAAATAAGTTTTCACAATATTTTCTAAGTGTGGGATTTTTACAAAATTTTGGCATGACCCGTTCGTTTATACAACATTTCCTAAGATTTAAAGATCTCAATTCTAACACTTTTTCCCAAATTCTTAAGTCCAAATATTTTTCCTAATTCTCACCAAATCCTCCGACTAAACGCCAAATTCTATATCTCAAAATACTTTAACAAAACATATTTCCCTCCATCGACTTTCAATATTGACACGACACATGTTTTACTTTTAAAAATCCACTTTAAACGTATTTAACTACTAGTTTTCGCTTATTGAGCCTTAAGGCCCAATAGAAGTCCAAAACATATTTTCTAAGTTTTCCATAATCCGTTTTATTATTTTAAGCCCGAAGCCTAAATATAAGTCAAAAATATAAGCTTAAAACCCATTATAAGCTATAGGCCAACAATAAGCCGAATCAATATAAACCAAATTTGATTATAAGTTGAAACATAATAAGCCGAAACCAAATAAGCCATAAGCCAAAAATAAGCCGAACTAGATAAGCCATAATCAAAATCAGTCAAAACATAATAAGCCTCTATATAAGCCAAAACCAAAAATAAGCTAAACTCAAATAAGCCGAAGCTAAATAAGCTCGAAATCAAATAAGTTATAAGCCTTAAACCCGAAACAAATAAAAATGGGCCAAGCCTAATATTTTTTTTCTTCTTTTCTTTCTTTAGCCGAAACCAACCAAAGCCCAACAATCACATAAGCTCAAACTATGCTTATTTTTAAGCATCTTTCTAAATAAGCCCAAAAAGTACTTTGACAAATTATAAAAATACCACCACAACCAAAATATTTAAACTTTTGACCCTTGTTTCTTTTTGTTCGAGTTTGAAGCAACCAAACACCCCTTTTTACACTTTTCATTTTCAAGAATTGATTTTTATGACGATCAATTTGTACAACTAGTATTAAGACACCATAATAAGCATAGAAGTACAACTTAAATAAAATTTAAAAAACTTACAACTTTGGCAAGTTTGGTTCGATTCTGACGCAAGAGAAAGACCCAAAAACTTTTTTTTATAACCCGCGTCTATCTAATATCAACCCACTATCGATCTTTTAACCTCGTTCTTTCAAAATAAGCCTAAAAAGTACTTTGACAAATTATAAAAATACCACCACAACCAAAATATTCAAACTTTCGACCCTTGTTTCTTTTTGTTCGAGTTTGACGCAACCAAACACCCCTTTTTACCCTTTTCGTTTTCAAGAATTGATTTTTATGACGATCAACTTGTACAACTAGTATTAAGACACCATAATAAGCATAAAAGTAGTGGAGGAATATAAGAGTACTAGTTGAGACATCCTAGCTAGAAAATAGCCATCTTGTTGTCTCCTCCTTGTACACATCCCAAATGGGAATCCTATGGGGTCTCGGGTTCATCTTTTCATGTTAGGATCACTTAAAATCTCAAAGTTTGATGATTTACAACGTTACCCAAGTTTAATTAATATTTTCATTGCATTTAAAATCACTTTTCCATAAATTTAGGTTATTTATACGACACATATCACCTTAATCTGCTACAAAAAATCAATTTAGACACTGTCGGCCTGGTCAGGACCGAAAACACTAATTTTTGTTTAACACTCAACCGAACCATCCTCACAATTATGAAAACATCTTAAATCCCAAAATACGCTTTGTCAAAACCAACTTGCTCAAAATTTACACTTTAACGACCGTTACAGTCTTTTATCGAATTTCACGAAAAATAAATAAGCTCATTACACACTTCCAAATCACTTAAACTTATTCCTAAACAAACTGTCATGCCGGTACGCACTGCGTGACGATTTTTAGGAAATCACAGGAAAGCTTCTCGGAATTACTTAAAATACAAACCAAATACTCCGAAATGGAAAGAAGAATCAAAAGTGATTCTCTCCTGAAATTCAAGACTCCACTAAACTCTCGGTTAAACCATAACTGTTTTACGCAAAATAGTCAACTGAAGTCCACTTTTCAGCTTTCATCAAGAAAACTGACAAGATCGAAAGACTTCAAAATACGAAATTATAATATTTTATAATAATTAACCCTTGGCTAATTACCGGTTATCACATTCTAACCCCTTTAAAGGAATTTCGCCCTGAAATTCAACTCAAATCATCGAATCACAACATTGACAGGAAATTCCATTCCTCGACGAATCACATCAACTCACTAGAGTTTAGTCTTTTCAAGCAAGGTTTCTTCCGATTCCTTTAAAGACTAAGTTTTTCCACAGTCCAAAACCTACACTTTCTCATGGTTAATCTATATCCGTTCACAAAACATGATAGTCTTTCCTACTATCACTTAGTTTCATAATTTCTTTAAACTTAGGGCATATAGTCTTAGTCGGGTGTCTGAATACGGTCAAATCCTTGACGTGATGACTATTCTATCATAATTGGCATCACCAAACTCTTCGATTATTCAACCAATAGGACTAACCATACATGGTATGTGTCCTACATAACAAGACTAACAATCTACTTTCTCAAGAACATTTACAGTTCTTTTGTCAGTACTCACTCAAAATCCCCAAGTAAACCATACTTGGTCAAACACTCCCGGCTCTACCTTTCTAGGAAGACCATTTCATTGCCTAAACCTCATCATTATTTTCCTTAAACTTTTTCAAAATCAATCCTACTCAACGAGTACCTTAAATCTCACTTCACTTAGATAGGTCAAGATACCTCTCAAAAGCTTACACAAGAAAAATCAAAATTAAATTTCAAATTTGATCACTACAATTCCTTCCAACTATCCCCGTGACCTATTTACGGTCTTTTACCTTCCTATTATCCTTCCTAACGAAATGGTATAATCGACCAACTCGAATATATTTCAAGTTTACAGAATATACCAACTAAATCGCACACTAACCCTCACAAGAAATGGGTGTCCGCCCTAACATGAGCGACTAATCGTAACACAACCACGCACGGGAAACTGTGCTCTCGAGCACTAATCTTATCCATCCAACCGATAATAACATGAAATACTGCTAACCACAAAAATCGAACAAAATTTCCTTCACTATCATGAAAATGATTTCAATACAAATCATCTAACGACTAATAAGGATTTGTCATAACTACCACTACAAAATAAAACTTTTCTAATCATAATACAGACACTAACTGACGCTACTCAGTTTAGTAATATACACAAACTACTAATCAAATCCCATACATCCTACACATCTCCTTTGGGCTCATGCCCTCTCCTCATACCATCAATAATCTTAGCCAAATCCAACCGTGTACGCCTCTCCTCTGTGATCTGTAATCGCAACTCCCGATTCTCCCTTTGCATATCACTAATGGCATGCTACAGAGATGCTCTCTATGCATCCGTCTGACCTGTCCACGACTCCAGGGCTAATACTGGTCTCCAAATCGCTCTAAAAGTCACTACAACCTTCTTCTGCTCATGCTCTAGACTCCTAAATCAATATCTCTGAGAGAAGATCTCATCCCTGACTTCTCCTAACCAAGTAAATAACTCCCCTATATCCTTATCATACCTCTCAAACAAAGCAGGTGATAGCTCCTCTAATCGTACCGTATGATCAAGAATCAATCCTCCCTGCATCTCCACTCAGGCTCCTAACTCGGTCAAATATCCCTTAGCCTCAGCCGTAGTGGGTAAAGCTATAGGCGATGGAACGGTCAGTAGTATCATGGGTGATGAAATAGGTGAAAGAACAATAGAAGGTGCTAGAGAAACAGGAAGTGAACCAGACGACCACTCGGGAGACGGCGGTGTTTGAATAGGTGGTGCTGGTGGTGGGTAAGCAGGAACATCAATGTAAGCTGGAACATCAATGTAAGCTATACCATCCTATGGGTCTATCCATGTAGTGAGTGTGGGCTGCATAAGTGCCGACACTCTCTCTTGTCTTTCAGGCTCTGGTACAGATCCAGAACTCTGACCTAACTCAAATACACTAGGAATCCAGCCCTCCCCCAATGTTATATCCTGCCGTCTTAATGCCTCATAACCTAATCCTATAGGCTTACCCACGGCTGTCTTCACAACCAGGGCTGCCCGCTGCTAACCCTCAGGTACAGCCGCATCCCCTCCTAAACCAAGACTCTTAAAACTTTCTTTACTGGACACTAGTCCCCCCCGGGTGGGGTGGTCAACATACCCACGTGTGTGGGGCGCAGACCCCTGTCCCTGCAGCAGGATCCTCATCCTCTACAGTAGGACCCTCGTCCTTTGCATCCTCGCTCTCACTGTCAGAATCTAAAGTCTTATCTACCTCCTCGTCCTCATCCTCCTTATCCTTCTCATCATTATCCTCCTCCTCATCATCATCATCATCCTCTACTAACTCAGACGTACCCCGATAATGCTTCTGTGAAGGAAGGTCTGGCTGTGATGATGATGGTAAACTCTCATAAGAGGACCTAAACCTCTTACGGAATGCTGAATCAGACATAGCTGCCACATCTGCTATACTGGCAAAGAGGCCAGGTGACATCACAGGTGGAACACGCATGACCATACGTGCGATCCTACAGAGAATGGGAACCAAGGTGTGTGACGCATGAGTAAGTGGGTGATCTGGTGAAAGTAGTGCAGTGGAATCCGATGGCATGTATCTCGCACCGAACGTGTCAGAATCTACTGAATCCTTAGCATGACGCGTGGGTAGTGTACTATCAGGTAGTGAAGTGGGTGATGCTACAGTGTGGGGTAACTTAGGTGTCTCAGTCTCAACTAAATAGGACTGCCTAATAGCCTCATAAGGATCCTCAGAAAATGGTACGGGCACTCGGGGGCTCTGAGCTTTGTCAGCCTGGGTGGAAATCTCTGGGTCGACAAACACTAAGGTAGAAATCTTGTGATAACACGATAAAAGGGAATAAATATTTCATAAAATATCTTTATCCAAATTATCAGATTCATTATGCTTACACTTATACATAGCATATAGCATTCGAAATTCGACATTCGTACGTGTGTTGTGTGTGTGTGTTGTGTGTGTATATTTATATATATACCATATTATATTTTATTTCATATATATATATACATATATATATAGTATACATATATATATTTAACATATATTATATGTAATATATATATTTATTTTTGTATTTTATTTCATATTTTGTATTTTATATTGTATATATATTTATATATATCAGGAAAAAATACAAAACAACAAATATATCACCCGACCAGGTTCGATTCCGAAACAGGCACTTCGGGTGTCACACTGAGCAATTAATCCACAAATGCATATCCTTAATTATATCGTACTGCGACATTTACCACTAAAAACTTCTATAGGCACTTGCCACTACTGTAAGGCAAGCACGGCCAACATCAATCTAGCAACATCGCTACCCGCAATAATTTCACCTACATTCACAAGGCATCGCACACTACTACTACTAAGGCAGCATGGCAATCCTAAAATCAAAATGATCTCAAACTCAACACTCGCAAGTGTTCTTATCACTTTACATCCTATCATTTTCATGTGGTCTCATCACTCACACATCCTTTCCTTCCTCCAACAAAACTTTAGAAAACTAACCCCATTATTTCATAGTCCTTCATGAATTAAGCATAGTTGATTAGGCTATGCGTAATTTAGGAAATACCGTGAACTGCTCGGGCTAGTTGACTTTCATCGTGTTCGAAGTTGTACTAAAAACATACTTCACTTTGGTTATAGTTGTGTTTTTATTTTATTTTATTTTATAAAAATCGACATTCTCTATAACCTTGGCTCTGGATACCAATCTGTCACACCCCGTTAGTGGCGGAAACATGGGATGCGATGTTGGAAATTATATTTGAGTTGATAAGACAAAACATATGAAAGATGAAGCACTTAAAAGACAAATGAGGAATTCTTCAAAAGATAGAAGATTATAGAAGATTTCCTAGAAGATAATTATAAAAGTTAGGAAGATTTAGTTGTTTCCTAATACTTATCCTTTGTAAACCTAATATCTTTAGTATATAAAGAGATATAGGTCGTATAGTTTTTAGTGTGTCAAAGATGTAAACACCAAAAAAGTGTGTGTGTGTGTCTAGGCGTCAAGTTCTCTAAGGAGACGCCTAGGTTTATGTGTTTTAGCCTCAAGGATCTTTGATTCCTTGTTATAGTTTAGATAACACGTTCTACGATTGATCACGTAGAATTGGGGCTTGTAGTAGTCATTGTATAAAGATAATGATGAAACCTTGTTAGGCAATAATAAAGAATGTTCTTAATGTTTATTCCGCTATGCATTCTATTATTCTTTGTTATTGTTCATCCTAGATTAAAGTTCTAATCAAACTGAGCTTAAACGATCGTATATGGTTTCCACACTTGGTATCAGAGCCAGTGGGCTTGTGATCTAGGATTACAAGGTATTGTTGGTGTCGAATCGAAGAAAAAGAGGTACGAATTTTCTGTCTTGGTTATCATGTTGAATCTAGTGATATTAGGGTTTTTCAGCAACCCTAATTCGATATAACAGGAAGTTTGTTTAAAATTGTTTTTGATTGGTTCGTGACAACAAGATGGTTGCTGATTGGTTACATAATTCAAGCGTTCTTTGGAACTTATTCTATGAAAAGAATCATTAGCAGTTGGTGAGAATGATGAATTAGTGACAGAAAAAGTGTCGCTAAAAGGTGTCGTCTGGATACTTAAAAAAAGTGCTATCCTTAACAGTGGTAATCGATAGTTACTAATGCCACGAGATACAGTATTGTTGGTGATCATAAATATCGGTGCTTTACTGACGCTAAAAAGTGTCACAAAAAGGTAAGGAGGAAGGAGCACTTTATACTGTCAATACAAGTTAGTACTACTAGCATAAAACGGTTACTACTTCTAGGCTTATTGGTAGTAGTTAATACTGTTCGAGCCCTAATGATTTTATGTTGGTATTGAAAGACTTTATTAGTGCTGCTTATTGTTACTTAGTGCTGACCAATGAGAAAACAAGTATACAAAGTTAATGCTGCTTTGGTTCGAGGAGAAGTTAATACTGTCAGTTATGTGTTAATACTGCCAGTTATCATTAGTGTTGCCAAAGAGAACAGTTGAAACTGTTAGTGTTGTTATTGAACTTAATATTGCCAAGCAACATTAGTGCTGCTACGTTTAAACAGTTAATGCTGTTTGATTACAAGTTTGTACTGCTTGGGCTCGAATACATGGTTAATGCTACTTTCATTATAGTGTGATGCTGTTAATAGCAGTTAGTACTGTTAGCCTTATCTTTGAAGGTTAGTATTGTTGCCTTATGATAGGTTAATGCTGCCAGTTTATACTTAGTGCTGCTAGTATGATTAATACTGGTAGTATATTTTTAATGCTGCCAGTATTAAGTTTCTGCTGCTAGGGTAAATGTTAGCAATTACTACTGTTGGACTTAAACCAGTTTTGTGTTGGGTTACTACTGATTGGTTTAATAGGAAGCTAACATATTGGTTTTGGTTTTAAATGTTCGTAAACATTTAAAGGCTTGTATTTTGGATTATTTGTTCGAATTGGTTACGAAGAAGATTGATTATCAATTATTTGGAGTTGAAGTGGAGTTTCACAGGTTTGTGTTATTATCATATCTTAAATGGCTTACAACATTTGGAGGTAACTTGTTTGTGTTTTCAATGTTGTGACGAAGACTTGTCAAAAT
>BQNB010126437.1:0-19602 GCA_026074375.1 Tanacetum coccineum
GTTGGGACATAACGACCCGGGAACACTCTGTACTGCTTCCGGTTTCTTTGATTTTGTGGGTCCTGATCCTTGTTATATATTTATATATGTTTATGTTTATTTATATATAAAAAGGTGTAAGTTCGCGCGAGTCACGTACTATAATTCTTTGAAAATTATTCGAGGAAGGGAGTGTTGAACACACAATTTTAACAAATACCACTTTTTATGATTTTAAAAACATGATAGAAGACTTCCTTCTATTTTAGAGTAAGCGCACTGAGGCGTACACTTCCCTGTTACATTCGAGACCGAGTTATGCATTGAAATGTACATAAGTCATTAGAGAAAAATTTAGAAATGACATGTTTTGAAAGCATTTGTAACTCTCGCTCGAACTTCATTTACACGCCTGTGTCGATGTTAATCAACATTGGGGGAGATTGTTAGCCTTAATTATATTAAGTCAAACAAGAATGTTATCGGTCTAAGAAAGTCAAACTAGGTCTTGTATTTTAATAGGCTAGTCGGGTTCAACGGGCTTGGATTGTAATCTAATATTGTCCATGTTTCGGGCTAAAAGCCCAAGATATGCCAAGCCCGACCCAAGTAAAAAGCCCATACGCCTACTAGTTGGCATTGGGTATAAATAGGACCATCTCCACACATGGAAAGGGTGTTGGTTACCATTTCATTCACTTGTGTATGTGTGTAATCTTCTACCCTTACTTTCTCTCTCTAATAAATCTTCCATTTTCCTTTATCTCTTTTCTAGCTTTTTGCTTATTGGTATGGCTTATTGTTGTGACATGGGTTAAGTTTATGGGATAACAACATGATAACACATTAGTTTTCATAAAGCCTAAAGTTATTAGGCATCTTCTATCGCTCGAGCAGCTATCTTACCACATTAGTATTCTTGAACCAAAAAGAAATGAACTTTAACTGCACTGTAACCATAATAAGATCACGAATCTCTTCCGGGGATCTTCTAGTGTTCTTGAAAGTTCTATTGTTTCGCTCCATCCATATGAAGTAAGCTGAAGCAGATAGAATAAGCTTACCGAAAACACTTTTAGCCGTCCTCTTGTCTCCCATGGGAAGAAGATATAAAAAAATATCCTGCAAGACTGGCGGAATAAGATCCATAACTACAAGGTCGCGAACATAACTCCAAACTTTTGCTGAGAAAGTACATTAAAAGAAAAGATGCGTATGTGAATCCGGGTAATTATCACAAAGCGAACAATAAAGTAGGTTTAAGTCGATGTCACCCCCGACATCCCATTGCCTCATTTTATCATGTGTTTTAAGACCATGCCTCGTAACTAACCAAAGATGGAAAGCATGAAGAGGAATATTAAGTAAAAACCAAACAATCCGAGACCACGCCACCTGATTACCATGTAATCTAATGGCTTCCCAAGCTTTAGCAACAGAAAAAGATGAGATGTTTCCATTTCGATCACGCCATTGCCACAAATCAGTCACCGAAGAAACAAGAGCTGGACAAGTAATAAGATCAAGATCCGGTGCCTTAAGGAGCCATGACTGAGGCCAAGACCATGTCCTATTAGAGACCAAATCTGCCATGGTATTCGTTAAAAGAAAACCCTCCCTAAAAATGTCTCTCAGAGTGAGATAATTAATGAGAGGGCTAGAGGAACACCAGTTATCATACCATAAAGAGGTAGAATTTCCATTACCCGATTTAACCCAAAAGAAAGGTCGCATAATATCCCGAAGTTAAAGAAGCTTACGCCAACCCTAACTCATTTCGTCTTTAACCGGAACATCCCAAATGGTTCGGCCTTGCAGCTTGTTTGTGTGAATCCATCGAACCCAAAGGGATTCCTTGGAGGATATGATATTCCAAATGTGAGTGGTCATTAGAGCAAAATTAAAGACTTTAAGATTACGAAAACCAAGACCACCTTCACTTTTAGGTAAACAAATATCATCCCATGCAATCGTAGCCTTACTACGTTTTAACTCACCATTACACCAAAGAAACCCGCGAATAAGTTGGTGAATGTCATAAATAATTACTTTTGGAATAATAAGAACGGAAGCCCAAAAAACATGCATAGAAGAAATAATGGACTTACATAGCTGAAGTCTTCCCGCAAATGATAAAGACTTGTTTTTCTAATCCCCGATCCTATTCTTTGCTTTTTCAACAAGAATCTTACAATCCATATTTAAAAGTCTCGAAGAGATAAGGGGGGACCCCAAGATATTTAATCGGGAGCTCTCCTTTAGAAAAAGGAATAATACTAAAAATGGCAACCTTAGTATGATTCAACACATTACAAAAGTAAGTTGTACTCTTAGGAATGCTCGGGATAAGGCTCAAAGTCAGCTTGAACTCCTCAAGAGAGTCCATGATTACACGTGAAGACTCAACATCCCAACGAGCAAAAATAAAGAGATCATCAGCAAAACACACATTAATAAGATGAATTTCTTCATAGTAATGATGATATCTAAAAGATTATGATAATCGAACCTGTCTCTTAAGAATAAGGGTCAAGATCTCCATAACCAAAGTGAACAAATAAGGGGAAAGAGGGTCACCTTGTCTTAAACCTCTCTTCCCTTTAAAAAATCCATGAATGTTTCCATTAATACTAAGGGAAAAAGAGGTAGATGAAACACATGCCATGATCCATTTCACCATAGTATTATGAAACCCGAACTTAATAAGAATGTTTTCCAAGAAATTCCAATCTACCGTATCATACGCCTTTTGAATGTCAATCTTAAAGGCACATCGAGGAGAACCCCGATTTCTATGATAGTTATGCATAAGCTCCTGCGTAATAAGAATATTATCCGAGATACGTCTACCCGGAATAAAAGCAGATTGATTATCGCTAACAACCTCCTTAATCCCTTCCATGATACGATTAGTAATAATTTTACTAATACATTTGTAAATAACATTGCAACATGATATGGGCCGATAATCATTCACTCTAAGAGGAGTAGACACCTTTGGAATAAGAGCTAAAAACGTATGATTAATTTCTTTAAGAAGAAGACCATTAGAGAAAAAATCACGTACCGCATTGCAAATATCATCACCAACAATATCCCATCCCTTTTTAAAGAAGACGGAAGTGTACCCATCCGGACCCGGAGCACGATCATCACCAATATCAAACATAGCCGCTTTAATTTCATCATTGGTAACATCACGCACCATGTTAGAAGCAATATCAGCTGGGACTTTATTAGAAAAAAGGCCCTCCTCATTCAGAATATTGCAATCTGTAGACAAACCTAAGAACTTCTCATAATGGAAAACAAAAACATCTGGGACCAAATGCTCGACACCTCCACATTATCAGTATTTAGAATCGAATCAATTCTGCTACGTTGATTTCTACATTTAATAGTCTTGTGGAAATATGCCGAATTAGAATCACCAACTTCTAACCAATCGACTTTACCTTTTTATTTCAAGAACCTTTCATCATTAAGTTTCGCCTCCTTGAAAGCTTGGACATAAACACATTCCTCCTCACGAAGAATAGAATCAGCCAGATTTGTATCCAAAGCTTTTTGTACCTCATCAAGTTCAAGTTTCAATTTTTTAACCCTCTCATGAAGGTTACCTTGGTCGTGTAGCAGCTTCCGAAGAGGTTTTTTCAAAAGCTTCATCTTGGAAACAACTTTAAACATATTATGACCATCAATTTGAGTGTTCTAATGACTTTCCATCACCTCTATAAACCTGGTTTTAAAAGCAAGAAAGTTGAAGAACTTAAAAGGTTTAGGTTTAGGAGATGTAAGTGTAGGGAGTTTTAAAACCGCAAGCGAGTGGTCTGAAATCCTATAAGGCTGAAAAATAGCATAAGCTCCCGGGAAGGTATTGATAAAATCAATGTTACCCATAATTCGATCGAGTTTCTTAAGAACACCACCACCTCCTTTGGGCTTTTAATTCCATGTAAAGTGCAGTTCTGTAGCATTAATATCCATAACCTCAATCTTATTTACACAAGCTTTGAAATCATACATGGCTGAATTTAAAGTCGAAGAACCTGAGAAAGAGTCTTCCAAATTAAGCGCCACTTTAAAATCGCCTATAAGAACCCATGGAAACCTCGACACCACATATTTATGCATGCCAAGATCAGACCATAGATGCCTACGTTCTAAAGGAAGATTGCCTGCATAGATAAACGAGCAAAAAATAACATTATTAGTGGCTTTATGAAGGATCTTCACGTGCAAGGCTTGGTTTGATTTTAATAAGACTAGAATGTTAACTACATCCATGTTCGTAGGTGGGTTCCAGAAGTACTGGCAGCTAGTGGTGGGTGGTAAGGCAGCAACGACGACAAGTGGTAGGCGATGATAATGGTGCGTCCGAGAAGGTGTTAGGCGATGATGGTGGTGGTAGGCGATGTGGGAACCAAAAATCACTTCACTTCACCATTATAGATTGAATAAAAAAGAGGAAGAAATAAAATGAGATGTAGAGAGAGAAAGTAGAGAGAAGGATGAGAGAACGAAAGAAAAATTGGATTGCACTATGAGAAAAGAGAGAACAACCAACCCTTCTACTTGTGAGGAGAAGGGTATTTATAGGTCTAGGTCCTTTTTTTTTGTTACACGGGTCGGGCTCGGGTTTTGCCTTTCTTACACGGCGCTCGGGTTTTGCCTAGTCTTTCTTACACAGGTCGGGCTCGGGTTTTGCTTGGGCTTCAGCCCGCAACACGTACAATATTAGATTACATATCGAGCCTAGTTCCCTTTCTAGACTATTACAACGTATATTTAAGTAAAGACCGAAGCTTCCTCATTGAGTGACCGAGCTTTCTTGTTCGACTCAATATTTTGAGGCTAACAATATCCCCCAAAGCAACGTCTTGAACCTTGAAACGAGCTTCCTTGTTTGACTCAATATTTTAAGGCTAACAATCTCCTCCGAAGCGAGGTCTTTGAATCCTTCTACCTTGGGATTCTTGAGATTGCTTTGACATTGATTTCTTGAGTCTTGGACTTGGTCTTTATCTTTATTGTAGGCTTGTTCCTTCATGCTTTGTGATCTTTGATCTTGAGCCTTTTCTTTTTTACTTTGACTTTAATTCCGAGATCTATAAATCTTTATCCTTGAGATCTTTGTAGTATTTGCCATCTTTCGATCTTGTAACTTGACCAACGTGCTCATACTATGCATCATCTTAAAGGCTTACTAACAATCTCCCTTGACATTTTTTGTCTTAATAATCTTGATATCTTTAAGGAAGATCTTGAATAGCAGAGTTTGCGGAAGTCTTTGTCTTTAAACTTGGGCTTTCTTGATTCTTGAATCTTGATGCTTATAGTATGTCTTTATAGCTTGAGCATGAGCATGTGGTAATGAGTACGACTCTGCTGGAATGAGGCTGCAACACCGTCGTTTGTACTTGCATTTTAAAGTTAGTGATAAATAACAAATATGGATGAATATGGCTTTGTCATTCATCTGAATATGGTTGCGCTAACTTCTTGTTCCGTGAGGACCGACCTGTGATCAGGTAGATTCAATTTAGAAGAATCTCCTTGACAGGGTTTCCAGCTTAAAGCGTAAGATCCTCTAACACAGATGTATTAGATTCACCATGCTTGCATGTTTTCAATACCGGAACGTCTCAAAGCAGAGATATAAGTGAATTAGTGAGTTACTATCTTACCGATTAAATCGTCAATTCATACTGGACCAAATTGATATCTAGTTGTCACAAGTTTGATTCATATAGAATCTCGCAAGTCACCTACCGTAGAGCTGTTTGATGTTGACTCTGGAAGGATTTCCATCTTTATTGTGAATACTGAATAGTATCACTCAGATGTTTTGGCATAATCACAAGGATAATGCGTAGGATTCTTGTTAACATCTTGTAAACTTAATGATGTTCAACAAGTGTTAGTCATGGAATGTGTCCTAACGAGATCTATTTATTGATCTCTTGGCTCTAGACTCGATTTATGCGTTTTGGTTTTAGTAATCAGAGGCTGGAGCTGAATGCCAACTTTTCAATATCAACTAACTCGGGGTGAGAAAGTCAAAAGATAACGTGTGTATCTTCGTGACAAATGAGACAAGTATCTTTTAAGAGAAACTTGAATGGCTGGGAAGGGTTGTGCATTGCATCACTGGGTCCATGATGTCTTGTCTTCAATATCAGAATTCATCTTAGTGAATACCGATATTGACTCGTTTCTGCCTAAATTATGTGGTGGGATTCTTTCTTTCACCATTTATCCATGCATTTCTTTTTAATTCTTCAACCCCTTAAATGCTTACCAAGACGTCATTACTAACACCTTGTTGTGATTGTTTCGGTGTTAGCTCAATCTTAGTCGGCATTATTCTCGTTCTCATTTATCTCCAATCATACCTAAGGACTGTTATTTCTAACTATTGAGTGTCCTTGGGTAGATCCCTCCGCATCTGGTCAGATCATAGGACTAATACCTAACCTAACCACCTTATGACTTCAGAATTGTCATGAATTAAGATGTTGGTGGGTATAAGATCGTAACCATAAAACCTTTATTGAAAATCATTCAAAGTGTTTGAAAAGCATTTGACACTTTGAAAGTCTCATCATGAAAAGCTCCTCCTAACTCGTGCATCGATAATCAAAAGTGTTTCGCACATGTGGGTAAGAATATTAAGCACTTTAAGTCTTTAGATCAATTTTTATTTATTTAGATCATATTTTAATCACATTTCTCCCCTTATTTTAAATACTGATTCAATTATTCTTTTAAATACCAAGTGATTAAAATTTATCTTGAAAAATTAAGGCGATAGGTGTGTTATAGCATGAATTATGTGGAACTGTTTATTTAGCTCCCCCTTAATTTCACACATATGACACTTCCACAAAGAAAATAATGAACAACAATTCGAGAGAATATGATTATGACTTTTGCGAAATTCCCATGTGAAATTGAAGTATTGAGCTACTTGTTTATGTTTTAACAAAATTGTGATTAATATTATTGAACATTTCAACATTCTATCATTTGTTTTAACCTTTGAAATGTTTTAAGGACACACTAAAGTAGACATGTAAAATTGTGTCAAAAATGCATTAAAACTTGGTTTACAAAAAGCACCCCTCTCAAAAATTGATTCACTTATAAAAAATGATTTGATATTTTAAAAAGATTCAAGAGGAAGGAGTGTTGAACAAGCAATTTCTGAAAAGATTATGAAAAAACCTTTTGAGAAAGTCTGAAAAATATGTTCAACTGTTTTGAGAACCAATGTTTCATGAGCTTTAAAATGACTTTAGAATGTCTTTGAATTGACGTTTAGTGAGTCAGCTCAAGTCCGAGAAGTTGTTATCTTCTCGTTGTGAGGATAAATTGTACATGATTGCACACTTCCTTATGAAAAATGGTCCTAAGCTGATATTACTTAGAAGACGTGAGTCCCGATCAAGAAGTAGATTCCTCATGATAAAAGAAGATTTCTCTTCTTCTAGTGAAGTACAAAACGATCCCTGAACAGCTATCACTTTACTCTTTTGCTTGAGCAGAGCGAAAGACTTTTGAACATGCGCTCTCTCTCGTATACACCTTGACTCTAAGACTATAAACAACACTGGATTTTCCTCTAGATTGATATGGATTAAGCACTATTTTACATTAAGAGAAACTTTCTTTATTTGAGGCGAGCAACATCTGAAGTAACCTGTAAGTTCTATTTAGAAAAAAGAAATGACACACAGTATTTCGAAACCTTTGAACTCAATTACTCGAACGTTCAATTTACACAGCCCGTGTCAAACATTATCATCGAACATTTCTACTATGTATACATTAAATGTACTAACCAGAATGTTCCAACGAGACCAATGTCGAGAAGATTCTTTTCTGGTATATTTTGTTAACAAATTTTCTCAATTCTGTACTTTGGCTTATTGAGTTTTTTTTTAATTTTGTTACATCACTTTTGATTTTTTTTTTGACAACTTCCTCTTATATTGCTTGTATCTTATTTCTGCTTTTTCAAAAATATTTTCTAACATAATTAAAAATGGAATGTTTATACAAAGAAGTCAAGGATAAGATGTTTCCATTAGATGAACCCTGTAAAGAAATGGGTTCAGAAGCCTTTGAAGTACATGCACTCAAAGATGAAGAAACAGTGTTAGGATAATGTGTTTCCATTCCTAGTGGTGAAGCACTATCATTCGTGTTGTAGCAGTTTTAATGGACTTTCCAATGGGAATCCACCTAAGACCAACATAAGTAAAGATTCTACCCGTTGGTTTTCACGTAAGACCAGACCTAGTAGGCATTGTTTTCAGATACATAGCGGAAGACTTATTTGGAGAAAACTTTTGTCCTATAAGGACCTATCTGTCATGTTTCTTAGAATTGATTTTCTTTTCTATGGGTATATATCTCTTTGTTGTCTTATGGGATTGTGCATTCCTTTTCTGTGCATCGATATGAGAATTTACCTTAGAGAGGTATTTCAAGATGCACTCATCGTGATTTGCACTGTAAATGCACTTTTTGCATGTAGGACATGCCAAGTATTTTGACATCAAGAAAGGCTTTTGATTCCTAGGTGGTTCTGCTATGTTAACAGTTCTATTCGATACACGACTACTCATGGATGGTGGCCAATTCCTAGGTTGTTGATTAAAGTTCCTATGTTTTGGTTTGTTACCATTACCAGTGTTTGGTAATCTAGCAGATTGTTGCACACTTGGTTTGGTATTCAAGGCTTTATCTTTGTGAAGTTGTGCCTTTTTCTTAGCTTCCTCTAGGTAGTAGTTTTGAACCATGTCATTTGAGCCTACAGATTCCCTTTGTGACTGAAATGATACATGCTTTGGTCTATTCCTAGAAGGGCCAGGTGCATTCACACCATAGGCTGCATTTACATGATTTTATCTTCATTCTCGGTTGCTAAAGCTTGGGAGGTCATTCGACCCCGTGGGAATCAGGTTGATTGGTTTTGGATAGTTTGGTTTTCGCACAATATTCCTCGTCATGCTTTCCACTTGTGGTTGGTTATGAGGATGGGATGTCGGACCATCTACTGATGTAAACTTGCTTCATTGTACGCTTTGTAATATGCAGCCGGACTCACACACGCACCTTTTCTTTGAGTGTACGTTTGCAGCTAAGGTATGGAGGTATGTGAGAGGTCTAGCTGATATGGACATGGTGCCTCCCATCATGTACGATATTATCCTTTATTTGCAGCCTATGGGTAATAAGAGGTCATCTTGATGCATCTTTGGTAAGCTTATTATTGCTGCTACATCGTACTTCATATGGATTAAGCATAATAATAGAACATTCAAAAATGTTAGAAGATCCTCAGAAGAGATACGAGACATGATCATGGTGAATGTTTATTTAAAGATCCTTTCTCTTTATTTTAAGAATACGGATTCAGTGAAGCAGTTGCTTAGCCGATGGAAGATGCCAAATAACTTTCGTATATATGGCTGATGTTTCTATGTTTATTATTCGTTCAGATGTTCGCAAGTTGGGAGCATGGATTATTCGCCTTTCCTGGAAGAGTTGGAGGATTTTAAATAGGTTAGGCCTTTTCTATTTGTACGCATATAGTTAGGCTTATTGTTAGAGTTAGTGTTTGTGGCATGTCACAAACATCTCTAGAGAAGTTCAAGTTGTGCTTGAGGTAAATGTGGTACTTCAGCCACTTTCCATTGTGCTCAAACATTTTTTTGTGATTAATACAATTTACCGGGGTAACCCTTTACCAAAAAAAAACTTGAGGCCAAGAGTGTGGAGTGACTGGTTTTGACAAATTATTGGACACATCAACTTGGGAGGCAGACCGATGTTTTGCAAATTGGGATCGTTCAGATTTATACGTAGATGGTTGTCTTACCACTGGTTGATTTCTGATTGGTTGCAAAGGCGGTTTCCCTAAGATTTATTATTTTTCAAAATTAGTATCCACACTCTTACCTTTCATCTTCTCAACGAGTTTATTTAACTCACTTATTGCTATGTTCTTGTCGTGCAATTGAGCTTTTAAATCTTGTATTTCAAATTATTGTTCACATTCTTTTAGAAATACAGTTGGTCCGTTTTGTTTGCAAAATGTGTCATTTTTTATTTGTTATTGACATTGTTGTAAAGCAAGTTCAAGAGAAATCGAGTGTTTTTATAATTTAGCAAAACTTCGTGAAAGTTCATTATAAACTTCTTTACTAACAGTTTCAGTTTGTTTAGAAAGCTTTTCTGCAAGACATTCACATGCTTTGATTTTATGAAAATACAAACATTGCAATTCATTGTAAGCATCAAAATCAGATAAAGAATGCAAATAAGAACACATAACATCTTTTGAAACACACTCTTGGAGAAGTAGATCATGTGTATTTGAAAAACCAGCTTTGTCAGATTCAATTCGTCAATCTCTTTTTCAAGTGATTGAACGTACTTTAAATCTGCAAACATCTCTTGTTTAAGTTCATTTTTAAATTTGACACTATCATTTTGCGTTTTTAGTGCAAGAGGCATCAAACAAACTTTCAAAAGCGAGGTCATATCTTCAGTAGTTGGTGCATGATTTCATCAAACGTATGTCTTTCCCAAGCTTGATCAACAATTAGTTTGAAATGATTTATGTTATTAGTCATTACATTATAAGCTTGTCTACTCTTGCTTATTGATTTTTGAGTAGGTAGAAAACGACGTTTTTAACAATATGAGGCTTAGACATTACAAAGGATTTTCTACACATTTTATTTCGAACCTCATTTGCATGTGCCAACTGATCAAGATATTCCTGTGATGGTGGTTTAAAAATTTCATAAAGACTGTTTTGTTTTGTGTGGTCGTATGGTTTCACTAAATCTTTATTCAGTTTTGATCTACTCTCTTGTTCAAGAGTCAATGTCTCTTCCCTATTGCAAGATCTGATTTGTCATATGGGATCTCATACAAACATGGCTTTTCAGATTGAGCTTTCTTGAGGTACATAGGATTTGCAAAAGTTGGTCTTCCATTATATGTTGAGCCTTTAGGAGCTAACATATGAATGGTTTGAATTGATTGATTTCGTTTATAAATAATTCCGTTCAAAAACTTTAATTGCTTTTCCATCGTAATCAATTTGTCAATATCGCTTTCTTCTTTTAGTTTCAAATCCTTTATTACCTTATTTTTCTCTTTGACAAGACCTTCGTAACTTGATTTTGTTAAAAGACTCTGTTTGACTAACTCATTATGTTTCTCTTTGACAACAGAAATTTCATAGGCTTTTAATTTCAAACCTTCTTTTATGTCATGTTCTTTTTGAGCTAATACTGCTTCAGTTTCTTTTAACTTACGTTCAAGCGTGTCATTTTCAATTATACGATCTTTGAAAGTCTTGTACTTCACAAGCTCAACCTCTTTATCATGAAATGAAACTAAATATCTATCTCGAGTTCTATTAGACTCCCTAAGAGTTCTATTAGTTTCCTCAAGAGTAGATTTGCACTCTTTCAATTCATGAGTAAGTGTTGTATTTCCGTTCCTTAATTGCTTTTGAATCTTTTTGTTTTCATAAATATCACATTTTAAATTTGCAATTAAGTCAGCAAGCACAACACGCTCATCTTCATGATCATCAGCATTCTGGTCATCTTTGAATTCATTATTACACTTATCTGATGAATCAGGTGTGGTATTGCTATCAACCTTTTCCATTAAAGATGTATCATTCATGTTTTTAGGTTGCTCAGAATGCCGAGTTTCAACAGCAAACACATTATATTCAGCAATATATGGTACCTTAGCTATTGGTTTTATGTCATAGGAAGGTTTGATATCCGTATCATTCCTAGAAGTGCTTTTGTCATTGCATTCATTCCTTGACCTGCTGCTTTTATCTCTAGGTGTGTTGCTTTGAATCTCTAAACTGTGATCATTCCCTTTGTCAGATACAATCCCACTGCTGTCTGTGTCTCCTAAACTAGCATTTGATGCTTTAACCTCTTGAATCTTTCACTATTGAATCTGTAACTTTCTTTCATTCAACCTATTTTGAATCTCTTGTTCATGACGTGCTCTTTCAACAATGCATTGCTCAATGGAGTCCATGTTTTGAATTATTGTTTCCTTGAAGGTTTGAGCTTCCATTTGAGTATAGTCTTTCAAGTTTTCTCTTACGTGACGGCCATCATAATTTGAAGGCTTTAATTCTTCTGAATGCAAGAACTTATCAAACTGCACTTTGATCACACTTAGATCACACTTAGAATCCTTCTCGTGAAGTGTTTCGTTCTTGAGTTGCTTTTTTAAGTTATCCATGTTGTGAGATAACTCAAACTTGAAGGTTTTGACGTCATTACTAAAGAGGCTTGAAAATGCTTGTTGAAACAATGGACAGTTAGTGAAAGTCTGCCTTTCCAGACATTGAGTGGTTGTTTTGAGTGCATTGAAATTGTTCATGGAGTTTTCTTTTAAAATATTTGCTTGCATTTGCAGTTGTTGTAGCTCTTGTTCATCTAAATCCGAATACGAAGATAAAGTATCTTTCGTTTCCATTTTAACATGAATTGTGAAGTGAAAAATATTTTTCTAGGATCTTAAGCAAGTAAAGTGATGTTGTTGTGATTTGAGTATGGAAATCTAGTTCATGAGATTTTACAAGTCTTGATTAAATCGAGAAAACGCGTGAGTATTTCGCAAGATTTTACTAAATCAAGAAGAAACCGTGAAAATAGAATTGTTGTTGGTGAAATCGTTGTTGTATTTGAAGTATTGGAACTCTTGTTAACGATTGTTGAGCTAAAAGGACTAACGGTGAGCAAATGTTAAACTTTAAGTGGCTAACGGTGGATTAAATCACTAATAAGGACTAGCGGTGCAATTCAGTTTCAAGTATGAGGATTAACAAACAAAGAAAGGACGAATGGTGAATTGATTTTTAAGTCCAGGGGTTGTACTTGTAAAATTCGAATTATAGTAATTAAACAAACGTTTCCCTCCTTTTCACCTTTCTTTTTTGTTTGAAAAATGCTTAAACAAGAACGATGGTGTTTCTCTTCTAGCGGACTCGTGTGTTAGTGATCGACAAAAACCAAACACACAACGATGATCGTTGAAGAACCGCAATCCTAATGATAGTCGTTAGAAAACCCGCGAAACAACTGAAATTCAAAATCGAAAACCCCAAAACAACTCGAAACGAACCAGAAGCTTGTGTATTTCGCCTAGCCTTTTGTCACAAGTATGTTTCGCATAGTACAAGAGGCAGGTATGTTTCACCTAAGGAAAAATACATGTATGTTTCACTCAACCTGTGGTATGTTTCGCCTAGAACGTGTGGTATGTTTCGCTTAAGTCTAAAACCTATATAAATCGCTCAAGCAAAATGTATGTTTCGCCTAGGTATGTTTCGCCCAGGTATGTTTCGCTAGTACTTTTCTTGTCTTTGTGCAAAAACCAACAAAACACAGATCTACCAAAATAGGAATTGTGTCTCCTTTCTTGTTCAAACCGTGACCACAAATAATCCAACCCAAAAAAGCTCTAAAATAAGCTCTGAAAATAAGCCTCAAAAACTAGTTTGCCATAAGCTTTTAACGTTTTTATATAAGAATGATGAGATCTTGTTAAGAAATAAACCTACACCAAACACAAGCCGAGACACAAAAATAGCAAGGAAGCTGTTACAAAAACTTTGAAAAGAGACAGTTTCTTTTGCCCAATATGCCAAGTGATAATCCACGTTTTGAATGGGAAAAAGAAAGAAAAACTACTTACTGATTTGTGGAGACAAATAATAAATCAAAACGTTTATATAAGCCCAAAATTAGAACATCAAATCTCGAGGCCCAAACAGTTATATATTCCGACTATAACCGAAATAAGCTAAACCAAACTACCACAACGAAACTACTAAACCCACCTAAGGCGAGTGATACCAAATGTAGGGAACAAAAATGTTTTGTCCCTTTTACCCAAAAAAAAAAGATGAAATGTAGAGAGAGAAAGTAGAGAGAAGGAGGAGAGAAAGAAAGAAAGATTGGATTACACTATGAGAAAAGAAAGAACAACCAACCCTTGTCCTTGTGTGGAGAAGGGTATTTATAGGTCTAGGTCCTTTATTGGATGCCTAGCCTTTCTTACACGGACCGGGCTCGGGTTTTGCTTGGGCTTAAGCCCGTAACATGTACAATATTAGATTACATATCGAGCCTGATTCCCTTCCTAGCATATTACACCGTATATTTAAGTAAATACTGAAGCTTCCTCGTTGAGTGACCGAGCTTCCTTGTTCGACTCAATATTTTGATGCTAACAGGCGATGGTGGTGGTGGTAAGCGATGATCTCAGATCTAGTTATTTAAGGTTATGTATATTTTGAATTTGAGTTGAACATTGCTAGATCTGTATTTTTATTTGTGTGTATGATGTTAAATCATGAGTTTGAAGATGAGTATAAAGAAGTGTTTTTAAGAGCTTTATTAAAAGTTTCCAGTCGATGAATGCCCAAGCCACCCTCTTTTCTGGGAAGACACACAACCTCCCATGCCACCTTAGCTTTACCTTTCTTCATCTCTCCTTGACACCAAAGAAATCCCCGCATCAATTGCTCTAACTCTAACATAAGACCTGTAGGGAGGATGAAAATTGAAGCTCAATAAATGTGCTTAGAAGCCAAAACCGATCGAATAAGTTGCACCCTCCCAGCAAAGAAAAGGATTTATTCTTCTAATAATTAATTCTTCCCTTCACCTTTTCCATCAACTTCTTACAATCCCGATAGAGAAGACGAGACGGAACCAAAGGAACACCCAAATACTTAACCGGGAGCTTACCTTCTTCGAATGGAAGAATATTGAGAATATCAAGCTTAGTATAATTAAGGACATTGCAAAAATAGGGAGTGCTTTTGGGGAGACTCGGAGTCAACCCTGAAGCCTCTTTAAACTCCACCAGCGTATCTATAATGAACCTAGCTGAATCTACATCACCATGGGCAAATAGGAATAGATCATCAGCAAAACAAAGATTAATTAAATTAAGCTTAAAACAATATGATAATAAGTGAAAGACCTTAAAACTCGAGCCTTCCTATGCAACATGAGGGTAAGCACCTCCATAACCAGCGTGAAAAGATAAGAGGACATCGGGTAAGCACCTCCATAAAGAAGTGTTTTTAGTGTGAACGTGTTAGAAAGATTTGAAAAGATTTGGCTTATTGAAGATATGATTTAAGATTTTATTTGTTATGAGTTTTCGAAAAATATAGAAATATGTTTTTTATGTGTTTTTATTGTTTTTAAGTGTTTTTAATCATGTGTTGTCGGTGTTCTTTATTTACTTTAAAGAAAAAATTAAGGAGGAAGAAGATAAGGGGTAAATTAGTCATTTCAGTTCGACAAAGGATTAAAACGGATGCCAGGTTTTCCCACAAGGACCCCACTTGCAATTTGAAAACCACGCAAATGAAACGTGCAATTTGGTCAAACCGCAAGGATGATTTTTGCAATTTACTCTAAGAGAAATTGACAAAAGTGTTATGAACACAAGTTTGAGAGAAAGAAAAGTGTTATTAGAATAATCAATCAATGTGTCTATATATAGATACAACCAAATAAAGGTTAAACTAAATGATGTATATTTTCTAGTGAGATTCAAACTCTAACCAATATTAGGGGATATGGACATCCAAATATATTTATCCATATCACTCCCTCTTTGATGTCCATATTATTAATACGCTTTAAAAAATCCCGCTTCATTTAAAACCTTGCCAGCAAAACCCAGTGGGATCAAACCATGACTAAGGGGAAAAGAGTGCAACACATATTATCTCCATCTGATGACTACATCGCTTGAGCTCTTTGAGTCGGCGTATTCCATTGTTACAAATTAACTTCCTAATATTGAGGTAGAAAGTGTCTTCGTAGATAGATCCACCAAAGTATCGCTTGGACGAATTTGTTAAACAATAATAACACCGCTCTTTGGTAAGTTATGAGTGAAAAGTAGCAAATATGTTTTGTCTTGTCGCCTTTGATGTAAATGATATTAATACTTGTTACATTATCTTCTTGCAAACCTGTTAGTGTCTCATTCGCATAATTTTTGTATGGCTGGATAAAGTATCCGCTATTAAGGCTGAGCATCGGTTTAAAACCAAACCGAAAACCAACTTCGAGAAAAACATGCCGAAGTGAACCGGTCAAAACTGAAACCGAATCGAACCGAACAAAACTGAACCAAATAGATAGTTTAGGCATATTTTTCTTGGTTTTAACCCGAAACCGAACCGAACTGAGCAAAACCAAAACCGGAAACCATAAATATATAAAACCCAAAACCAAACCGAAAAGGGTCGGTTCGGTTTCGGTCGGTTTGTCGGTTCAGTTTGGTTTTTGGTTGGTTTTGCTCAGCCCTATCCGCGATTGTTTTTTATGTCGAACTCATGAAATTGCACTTCCACCACTTGTGAAAACATATCTGGTTTGAGACCAACCATTGTAAGAATTAAACATATATCCTACATCTTCAAAACTAACTATACTTGTTATGATGAGTTAGTAAAATATAAACCTATATCTCGTGTACTTTAAATATAACGAAATATTTGTATTTTCGAGAATTTTTTTGATCATAACATGTGAACCATGCATTCTACATTCCTTGCGGCTAGTGTTAGACAAGGGATCCGGCTTATCTGGTATGTAAATTCGGGTTTTGAGTATCAAATCTCACAAAATATTTTGTAATCTTGCAAGATCTTTTCAAGATACGGTAAGATTATGAATGATGTCATGCATGAGGTAAAAACCATTTTGTGTCTTATTTTTCTTTAGTTATTTTTGTATACTTTTAATATATGTAAGTAACATAAGTTACTTGAGTTTTAAAAATATATAAAGTGCAAAAAGTTTTGTTATCTTGTATAAATAAGATTTGTAAATAATCCTTACTTGTTAGATTACTTGTTAAATGTGTAATTAACTTTGTTAGATTACTTAGAACAAAACGTCCAAGTTAATTATACTTTTTAAAAAATTAAATGTACAACTGACGTGTTTAAAGTAAAATGTGTATTCACTTATAAGAATAGAGTATGTAGTTACTTGTGAGAGGGTAACTAACTAAAATAGTTTGTGACATAATTATAAATTTAATTGGAATTATTATATGATGTTTGATGTATGATGGATGTGATGAGTTAGAAAGCTATTGGTTTAAAACATACAAACTTTATTTACTACTTCCAATGATTTTCTGATTGTTATCGACAAAACATAAAAAGATCGTAAAATATAAATAAACGTGTTTACGGCGTATTTTTATTAACAAAAACATATAAACACAGACGACACAATAGAACACCCAACATAACACCACATATAAAGCGCAAAAGAGACAAGGGTTAGGGACTAGAAAATAAAAACACAAGCAAAGACCGAGGTCGCGAGACAAAAATAAAACCAAGCCCAAAAGGGGCAAATGGCATATGATGTAATAAAACACTTAGGTTGCTTTTAGTTGGAAAAATGTTTTCTTCGTTTAGTATTTCTTGTTTTGTAGGAAAATTGAAGGGGTTTTCATCTCTACAAAAGAATTAAAAAATTAAAAACGCGTTTAGCTTTTGTTTTCCATTTTGCAAACTAAGAACATGTTCAAGTGTTGTTATTTTCTATCTCAATTCTTTATTCACTTTTTTAATTTTATAAAGACACCTTCAAAACACAAAAACAAATATTATAAACTAACCAAATAAATTATAAAACAACTAAAAAGTCTAATACAAGAAAGTAAAGAATTAACAAAATAAAATGTAACATCAACAAACATGAAAAACGTTTTTATACGATTTTGTAAGTATAAAACGTTTTTATACGTTTTGTGCGTTTTCATAAGTTTTCATACGTTTGAAACGTTTTTATATGTTCTTGTACGTTCTCGTACGCTTTCGTACGTTTTCTTATGTTTTTGTATGTTTTCATACGTTTTTGTACCTTTTTATACGTCTTTATACGTTTTATACGTTTTTAAACGCTTGTATACGTTTTCATACGTTTTGTAAATTTTTGTACGTTTTCATAATGTTTTTAACTTTTAAACCGCTTTTATAAGTTTTTATCATGTTTTATACGTTCCTGTGCGTTTAAAAACGTACAAAAACAAAGAAAATTGTACAAAAACGTACCAAAGCGTAAAAACGTATTAACATGGATAAAACGTATGAAAACGTAAAAAACTGTATAAAAAGGTAAAAAGAAATGTATAAAAACGTAGAAAAATGTAAATAAACTTACAAAAACGTAAAACATGTATAAAAACGTATAAAACGGATAAAACGTACGAAAACATTCGAATACGTACGAAATTGGAATAAAACGTACGAAAACGAACGGAAAAGTATGAAAACGGACGAAAACGCACATAATATAGAAAAACATGCAAAACCGACAATATATATACAAAATGGACGTAAATGGACCAAAAGGGACAAAAACGTGCAAAAGTGTAAAAAAACGGATAAAAACGGATAGAATATAAAAAAACGTATAAAATGTAAAAAAATGAATACTTGTCTTTAACCTTTATTTCTATAACGCTGCGTTCTCGAGTTTGTTTTTGAGGAGAAAAGAAAGGAAATGCTAAGAAATATACATAATTTTGTGTTCTCAAGTTTTTATAAAAAGAAAAAGAAAGGGTTTACATAGGAAAGAGGGGGAAATTTTGGACCAAAGTTATCCTCCCATTTTTGGGAGGATTGCCTAGGAAAGGAAAGGATACATTTTATATTTTGGTTAAAAAGACTATATTACCCCCCCACCAACTACAAAAGTTAATATACAAGAGGGGCATTGTAGTAAATTGTCATATTTACATTACTTTCCTTCCAACTTAAGAACATGGATCATACACACTTTCCTTGCATTTCCTTTCGATTTTGTCCGACTCGAGAACGCAAACAAGATTGTATGATATCCTTTCTTTTCTTTCTCTGCCCCTCCCATTCTTTTCTTTTTCTACCGTCCTAAACTCGAGAACGCAGCATAATAGTTACGGCGTAATCATGTGGTTTTATATAACTTGTTACGGCCTAATAAAAGAAGAGATTACGCCGTAGCGTTACTAATTACAGTGGCTATAGTAGTACTTAAACCATATGATTATGAGTCGATATGACTTTAAATTTGACTTATTTGCTGAAAGGACCTGCAAAATAAAGTGAGAAGTATATAAACCAACTAAAATGCAGAAAAATAAGTTTATTTGATAAAAAGACGAGTTTTCTCCCGACAAGCACTTTTATTTAAGTCTTTAAGTTAGACTCATGCTCGGTCTACGTCTTCGCAAAGAGAAGATTTTCTTCTATGGAGTTAATGTCGCCTTCATAATAAGTTTTTAGTCTATGCCCATTGACTTTCAAACTAACTTCATTCTTACCGCACACTTCTATAGTTCAATAGGGAAATACCTTGCTAACAGTATATGGTCCGTACCATCTTGATTTTAACTTTCCTGGGAAATTTTTTAACCTTGAGTTAAAAACTAGAACCTCTTCCCCTTCATGAAATTTTTTATCTATAATCTTGGCATCATGCCAACGCTTTGTCCTTTCTTTGTATGCGCGAGAATGCTCGTAAG
>BQNB010126438.1:0-19601 GCA_026074375.1 Tanacetum coccineum
CGGGAATATCTCTTCCGGAATCTTTTTATCATTGATTTGATTCTTATATATTTTATATATATACTATCAGCGAATCAGATGTCTTCTGACATACTAGACATCTTGTTTTATTATGATATGATATGTTTTGATCGATCAATGATTAGTGAGTGTACGTTAAAAGTGGTGAGGTTAACGTATTCGTATTTTGTTTTAGTGATATTAAATCCCGAGTTTGAAATATTTCAAATTTCTAAGACAGAAGCTTAACTCGCCGCCAGAGGCTACCAAACCGCTGCAAAGAAATAAGGCAACTCCCTGGTAGAATTTTAAGGCAACTCGCCGAACACAACTCGCTGCCAAGCAACCCGCCGCAAAGAATATTTTAATCAAACCGCCGTTGAGTTTTCAAACCGCCAGAGTTTCCTTAAGATATTTGCAATTTAAAATATTCAACCCGCTGATAACCTGTTCAAACCGCTGGTAAGCAAACCGCTGCTTAGTAACAACTCGCCGCTTGAGCAACTCGCCACCTAAGCAACCCGCCGTGTGTCAGAGGGTTGGTAACCTACTTAATAAAATATTAATTTTCAGCAAACCGCCGTGAAGAAATTCTGGCAACTCTCCACGAAGAACAACGACGTTTTTCACACAAAATCACCTATAAATCACCCTTTTGAACGATTTTGCTTGATTTCTTTTGCACAACACAGTACCATAAGGTAATAGCTACTAGAAACACCCAAACTTTATCAATACAAACAACAAAATTCGGAGATCTTCAAAAAACAAGCTAGTGCCTTCAAAGGTACACTTTTCGATCTAAATCAAGCAAGAAATCGCACATACACACGATCTAATCATCCCTATCGCTCTGATACCAATTGTGGTATATCCTATATCATAACACGGGGTCGATTCTTGGATTTGGCTAGTTTCTAGAGAGAGAAACACTAGAGAGAATATTCTAGAGAGAGAAAATGTGTTTCTTTGTAAATGAAATAATAACTAGCTTACCTCTTCCAAAGTTGGAAGAGGCTATATATAGTACTTACAATATATCGGGTATTCGCCCGACTTAAAACCGAAAAACATACTATTAACTATTAAACAACGAGCTATAATAAATAGTAAAATACACGGGGTGACCGAGTCTTTTTCTAATATCTAACACCATTCCAAACACTTCAACTAACTCACATTATGGAAGTTATTTTGTTGAACCAATGGATGTGGTCATGAGAATTGTCTTTCTCAAGTCCGAAGAATTGGTCCGAAGTCATCATATTAATGAGACTATGCTTGAGCTCGAAATGCTCAGCAAGAATTGGTGGAACCAAATTGCCTCCTCAAACCCACGGGGTGGCACGGATGCATTCCGCTATAGTACGTTGATCGGCCATCGTAACTACGGGTGATTCTTCAAGAGCGAACGGTTCGACTCTTTGATTAGAACGTCTACGATTACGACGTTTCGGGTTTGAAGTGGTTGGATTAGAAGAAGAATTACCAACGATATTAGAAGAAGAACGAGTTCGCATGCACTAAAGAGAAATTAAGAGAAAATAAAAGAAAAATATTTTTGATTTTTCAATAATTATTCACGAAATTATTTATAATGGACAAAACGATATCTAATAACATAAACCAAGAATCGGACCAGGCTTCACGGTATCTCTTTAAAAGAAAAACGCACAAAGGGCGGAGGAGTAGGAAAAACCAAAGCTATTAACAACCTTTCTCCTTTCGGGTCGAGTTCCTCGTTAACAACTCCTTCCTATACCCCTCTAGAGTTTGTTAACTTTTAAAGTGAGCCGTACGTCGCAAGTGAACTAAGGCATTTTATGAATCTTTTGTTCGGGAACTTATTATGATAATGCTCAAGATGCAAGCATTATATTGATGATGATTTTTATTTCTTGATTAAGGACAATTTTTTTTATGTTTTTGATATTTTTTTTATTTATCTTATACTAATATTAATAAAATAAAATGAAAAATATTTTTGTATTTTAGTATTTTTATAAATAAAAGAAAATATTCACAAACGGGAATGATAACTTCATGAGGGAAGGGTCTTCAAAAACTAATCTTCAAACGAAACGATAATCTTTTACACCTCCCCGGCAGCGGCGCCAAAAATTGATAACCAAAGATTACTATATATATAAATAAATATATACAAATATATAATAATAATCAATAATTATAATTCAATTATAGTACGATAAGGAATCCGAAAGATTCAAAGAAAATTGCTTTTGACCAAAGCAATATCAAAAATCCCCCGGGTCGTTCTCCCAACGAGGTGCAAATTGAAAATCGAAGACGTTTGTGATCGCGTTTTTGAATGGTTAAAGACTTTTGGAGTTGGTTTTCTAATTTTTACACTTAAAATGCAAAAACGAGTAAAGAAAACCTAAAAACGAAAGCTAAAAGTGATTAAAACCTAAAAACGAGAACCGGGCCCGAAACCCGTTCTTTAAAAGACCAAATTTTGCAAAAACAACCCTACGAAAGCAAATTTAATTTTCCTAGGTTCTATTTGATAAAAGAAAATTTTGAAAAAAAGAATTTTATTTTTTTGACTTTTTAATAATTTATTATGAATTAAAAACGATTTTAACTAAAATTAAATATAAAAAATACTAAACGTTTTATAAAAATTCTGGAAAAATTCTGAAAATAGCTTAAACAAAGCTTAATCTAAGAAAAATAAGCTGGGGAAAGCAGCTTATCAAAATGAGCTTGTAAAAAGCTAAAACGGGCTATAAGCTTATTGGGCTAAAAAGGGTTTATAAGAATTGTTTGTGCAAGGATGGCAGGTGAAAAGACCCAAGGGCAGTTGGTTAGTGTGTGGGATGTGTGGGACGAGTGTGTGTGTAAAGGGAGGTCACAGGTTCTAAACCTGTGGCTTCCTTTTTGGAAATATATATATATATATATATATTTAGTTTTTCTTTTTGCAAAAATATAAAACAAGTAAAAATATGAAACTTAAAAAAAATGACTTTTTGAGAAAACTTGAAAATAAGCTGAAATAAGTAAAAGAAAAAGGCAGTAATGACTTGTTATACTAAGTCACTTTTTAGCTAAACTGTTTGCTAGATTATGGACAAATAAGCTAGGGGCAATCAAAGATAAGCTAAAACAAATAGCAACCTACACCTAATAAGCTACTACAAACAAGAAAAAGCAAAAAAAAAAACAGCACAAAAGGCAAATAAGCTAAAAGCAAAATATGGGCAGTCAAACAGTCCAAAGGACCACTTTTGGGCTTATTTTTAAGCACCAAGATGGATCCTTATGGGAAAGTGGGCTATAAGCTCTTAAAGCTTGTCCAAAGGGCTTTTAAAATCAGTAAAGAAAACAAAGTTTGAAAAACAAATAAGCCACTAAAAGGGCATATGAAAAGGCTGTTTGTACATGGTATGTAGTTTTTGGATTTTCTTAAAATGAAAAAGTGCAATAAGCAGGCCTCAAAATAAGCTGGCAAATAAGCTTGAAAATGCAAACTAAGTTAAAACAGATTGGGTTCACCACCAAGTGAGCTTATGCTCAAAATTTTAAACTCTAAAAACACTTTTTACCATCTAAAATTTGAAAATAAAAAAAAAACATGAATAAGAACTGAAAAATAAAGCTTGAAGGGTACTTGACAGATTTTAACTAAGTAAGAGTAAACTAAGAAGACTTTTAACAACTAAGTTTTGACACTCAAAAGAACTCAAAAACAAGGTTTAAAAACAGGTTTTAAAAGCTTAATCAAATGAGATGTTAAGAAAAGTTCTGTCACCACAGTTTTTAAACAACTTTTAGAAAAAACCTTAAAAACAACTTTGAGACTTGAAACTCCATGAAACAATAGTTCACAGACACTTAAGATGAAAGGCATGTCAAAGTCATCAAATACCCCAAACGTCGCTTTTACCCCAATATGACGCCAATTTATACCCTTTACCCAAACACCCCCTTAACTCTTCCAAAGTGACTTTTTAAACGAATTGCAAGGATTTAAGCTTAGGTTTTGAACAAAGATACAACTAAGCATAAGATAAGCAAAAATAAAAGATATTAGCAAGCAAGGATAGCACGTTAAGATAAGCAATGGAAATAGCATATGTAAAGCAAATTAATCACCGATAAACAACAACTAAACAAAGGGATAAGGATAAAATAAGCATAAAACAAACATAGACAAGCATAAAGAACAGTAATAAGCAAGAAAAAGCAGGCAATGAACAGTAAATAAGCAATTGAATAGTAAAATGCTAAAAATGAAAAACAAGAAACTTACAAAGGTCCAAGCTTATGGCAAATGAAATAAGCTCTCAAAAGCTTAAAAACCAACCCTAATGCTTCCCATAAACTCTAAACCAAAGGCCATCCAGAATTCACCTTGCTCCAATGTTTTCTTCTTGATATTTTTTTGTGATTTTTGGATTTTTTTTGATAGAAAATGAAAACAGCTTTTATATAAGCTTTTAATGGTTTAAAAACTTATACAAAGGCTTATAAAACAGTTTAAGAAAGTATTTAAATGACAAAAAAGCTTAAATGACAAATATTTAAAGGAAAACAGATTTTCATAAACTAAAAAAACAACAATGCAAGTATTTAAAAGACAAGTAGTTAAATGACATGAAAAGTAAATTGCAATATATTAAAATGGTACAAATATTTGTTTACAAGCTTTTGACTCTAACAAAATTCGACAAGGGAAACCTAACTACACTAGTTCTATATTTATACTAAAACTTCAAGTCTTCATGTGCTTGTTGTGCTTTCTTTGTGAGAGTAGAGCTGAGAGGAGTCAAAAATCAATCATGTCCATCCATTTTTCTTTGTCCCCATGGTCTTTGATCTAGACCATCCATTCTTTGTCCTCATTTGTTGTCGAATTAGATATTTAGGGATTGCCAAGGTGTCATTTTGACTTTGATAAGTGGGGTAGAGGGGGAGGGTGATGGTGTGACATTGGTTTATCTGTAGTTACAGAGGTGAGTGAAAGAGATAGTGGAATAGTGCCAAAATGGTTTTGGCGGGTAAACTGTTATACTCTGTTTTGGATTGATGCAGGGTAAAAGTTTAAGAGAATGGCAAGATAAGTCCCCCAGCAAAAGGGTTTTGGCATACGGGGAAGATCTTGTGGTAACAAGTATTCATTCAATACCTAAACAGAGAGATATATGGACAATAGATAATCGTCCACCACTATCCTTTTGAAATAAATAAAAAACTAAATGAAAATGGTAAAACTTAATTGAATTGGCAAAAATACACCCCTATGAAAATTGCTCAGCGTCGGTTATCCTTAAGAAGCTAGCCGAAAAAATAGCTAGACGTGGAACCTGGAAAATTTCTCCATTCCGTAGTGGTTCGCGTAGGGAGCTCAAGTTTGCAAAGCCTAGCCGATCTAGGTGCATGTAGCATCAACTTTGATTGCCAACTCTCGATGTTGGTGATCTCAGTTCTCTAGGATGAGACCCGAGTTATTTCCACCAAATGACTCTTGAACTTGCACCGGGATATTTGCCATCTCCGAAAGAGATTGCAAGGGATGGTCTTTGTTTGTGCGCGGATATTAGAAAGTTTTAGGCTTGATCGGCAGCAAAAAGGCCCCTCCCCAACTTCCCATGTGTTATATCTATTTTATTTTTGGATAAGTTACCATTCCTAGCTGTTTTTGTCATTGTTGATTATGAGAGTGATCCTCGTTGTCCCCCTTATCTTGGAAGACCTTTCTTTCGGGAAACCACCGCTCAAGCTTTGATTGACGTTCATTGGAGAAGTAATGATGTCACCGTGAGATGGTGATGAAAGGGCTAATCTTGAACATGGATAATGACACTTCAAGCTTTCAACGAACCTCATACAGAATTCATATCAACATGATTGATGTCTACAATGTTTCACCTTGAGGAAATTCTTAAAGGATTTGTTTATGCAACAATATCATCAAGTGGCAATCCCTCTTCTTCTTCATTCTGTTCTTACCAACTTAACTTCAACGGAAGTTAATGATTGATATCTTGGATACTGAGGAAGACATTTTGAGAACTTGCTAAATTCTTGAATAAAACCAAAGATCTCCCTCCATATAGATTAATCCATTGATCTGGCAAAAACCTCTCCGAGATTTCGAAACCCCCGGAGGACAAGTCTTCTTCTTCTTCCCTGACACTTATTTCCATCGAAGAAAGTGATTTAATTTGGGAAGAATTCGAAGCTTATCTCGCAAGTGATTCATTTCCACTGGGAAATAGTAATCCGTATCTTCCTCTCCCTCATTGTATTACATTCTTTAAAGTGGCTAGTACCACTTCTTCTTCACCTAGTCTCCCGATTTCTGAGACTAGCGACTATTTTTCCTTTGAGGAGGTTCGCCGGCCGATGAAACGTCGCTCAACATCACATTTCTTACAGGAAATTGTTGTTCTTCCTTTGATGCGAATCTGTTCTTCGTGATAGAGAGTACCCCGTACGTAGTATTTATTAACCATAATTGTATTCAATGAGAAATGGAGTTCTGCTTCGCGATAAGATTCATATCGTGTTTTCATGTTGATGTTGTGGTTAGGGGTGTTTGGCTGATATTTATAGAAGTTTGTGGGAAATTTAGGCCCATTGTTTGTGATGTTTTGTATTTTTTTTTTGTCGTTTTATTATGATTTTTGGTTTTTTTTTTTTTTTGATATGAAAATTATCCTGATAACAAATGTCTTGAGTGATATACCTTTGTTCTGAGGGTGATTCATCCGTAATGAACATGCTATTGATTTATCATGCCCCACCATGATATGGGCTATTATGGATGATGAATCTTTTTGATCTTGAGACCGTTAATGATTAAATTCATATGATAATCCATTTTGACTCACAAGGAAGAGAAAAATCAAAATGATTTCATAAATTTAGATTGTATGAACTTCGATCTATCCTGTATTCAAGTGCATTTTTCCTTTTCTCGAGGTGTGATCGGTTTACTATGAGGATTTTTTCAGAGGTTTGATGCTTGCTCTCTCAAATCGTCTCAAACCACGAGGACAAGGTATTTAATCAGGTTATATTCATATGAAAAACCTCTCTTGAAGTCTTGCAATGTCGCATCCAGAAAAACAGATTGTAAAGAAGTCCTAATGCTTCTTTAATTCTTGAGGATTTTAATCCTCCTCTTTATGAACTTCCTTTCCACAAAGAAGTTCCCGGGCTCGGAGCTTTACTCTCGTTTTCATCCGAAAATGAGGAAAAAAGTTTCAACCCCGGGATTCTCACTTCTAAAAGAGTCATTTTCTCTTCTCCGCGGATTTATTCATCGCGGGACTTCTAAAGCTTTCAATAGTAATTAAAATTTTTGAAACATAGCGCGATGGAGCTTATATTTAAAGGGAAATTTAGGCCCATTGGTCTTCATAATGTATAAATGGGTTGACCCGGCCCATTAGATGGGTACGGGTGGGCCCATTTATCATTTCTTCGATTTCGGCTTTGACATGACCTTTGACTTTTGTCGGGGTTGACTTTGACTTTGACTTTGACGCTTTTCCATTCCGTGCTTGGTTTTGTCTTTTTTTGGCTTCGTTTTTCGTCCTTCTCTCGGATATCCGTTTCCTGCACAATATAAGTGAAAACATACAAATACAAAGTATTTTTGGTACGTTTTTGGTCATTTAAGTCCGGTTATTATGGAAAATGGTATGTATTTTTAAGCACATACCAAAGCTTAAAACATTTAAAAAGACAATGAGTATGATAAGTAGATAATTCTTGAAAAGTGCAGTCAGACAGCAGGGAAATACCACTCAGCAGATCAAATAAGAATCCAAATCAAGTACCTAAAAGCATGCTTAAAACTGTCAACATAAAGTTAGTGAATTCGCAGGTTTAGTTATATCATAAGTATGGAACACAATAGTTTAAAACGCATGATCATTGTAACACATACAACAATCACAAAAGTGTGTTTACGTTGCTTTAAGCTCATGACACCGAGGCTATGATAGTTTGTATGCCAATCAATTTCAGACATAGTAAGAATATAAAGTGCCCTAGTAGATGTTCAACCCGAAACATCCACATTCCGACATGGTATACGTTCGTTAGTTCGTCTCTCGAACTAGTAAGCGCTACTTACCCGAACGGGGATGTCAATCCCAAATAGATCTATTTATAACACTCACGCCTACACAAAGTAACTAACGGTTCATGATAGTGGGGCAAAGGTGGGTTATCGCTACTTAGGCAACACGTAAACAAGCAAAGTATTCAAGCAAAATTTGTGTCCAAGGTTTTAAAAACAAGCAATGCTTTCACCCCAAAAATAGTAATGTAAAACGATAAAACGCGGGGCTACGAACTCACCTTGATTGGTGAAATGAAGTAGTGAAAAGGTTAGTAGAAGGATCACACGGTAAAGGACGACGGTACACGGTCACGACCTAAAGAATAAACGGTCGGGTTCAGAATAAGTACGACGTGAATTATGAATGTATATGAGTGTTTAGAAAGTAGTTGTACGGTTATTACAAAAATGCTTTAGTATCGTTGTTTGTGTAGTAGTCGTAGTGGTTTTGACTCGATGAAACGTATTACGAAGATTAATATAAATATATAGAGTATAATAAGAAAATAAACAAAATAAATAAGTTTCGGAATTTTACCCGGTAACCCAAAATAATGATTTAGACAATTCGATAATAATGTTTTTATGTTTTTTATTTATGTAATAATTAATATAAATTTTATATTTATAAAATTTAATAAATTTATATTTTTCGCCTTATATTCGGTATTAAAGAAAACACTTGAATATATAAAGTACATATATATTTTTGTTTATCTATATAAATTAAATATATATATTATTTATTATTTATAACTAATATGTTTTAGAAATGTCTTATAAATATATGTTTTCTCAAATAATTCTAAGTATATATTTTTTACCAAATTTCTGCATGACATGTTCGCAAATATTAATTTCCAAAGTCGTAGACTTTAATTCCCAAACACTTTCAATGATTTTCTTAAATCATCACATTCCCAAATATAGATTTTGTAACCACTAAGTTACGATAATAACAGTAAACGTTCAAATGGCTCTTATTGGGATTATAGGCCCAATATGCATAACGAAATAGATAGGATATCCAAAGGTCCAAAAATTATCCAATAGCATGTAAATAAGCAAATAGCTTTTTGCTTACCCAAATAAGCTACATTTTAGCCATCAAATAAACCAAGCCGTGGCGTATAGCCCACGGTTTGGGCTTGGTGTTGGGTCGAAACCCACAACAACCAAACAAACACATTTGGGCTCATTTATTAAGCCCGTTAAGCTCAAAACCTTATAAGTTACCAAATAAGTTAAGAAAATAAGCTAGAAAAATAAGACAATATACAAATAAGCATAAAGTTTAAACCTTTATGGTCCAATATTGTGTTCGACACGCATAAGTACTCAAATAAGCTCGATCGAGCTTATTATTAAGCCAAAATAAGTAATAAGCTTTATAAAAATCATATCTTTATAAAAGATTCACCATGACAATACAACTATTATTTCCTTCCTTTCCTTTTTATGATTTTCGAACCAAAGACACAACCTTTTTAAGGTTGTGTAATTTTTAAAGCTTTGATTTTAACAAATGGTTTGTACAACTAGCTTCTAAACATTGCAAATATTAAGGAATTACAAGTTTTATAAAAATAAGATGAACTTACACGAACGAAGGATTTAGAAGATGATCAAAGCTAACGAACAACACGAATGGTGAATAGAATACCCAAACTAACTATATAAATATAACCCAAATATACTTGAGCTTCCAAAATCTTGATTAAAGTTGAACAATGGTAATGGTGTGGTTGTTGTTGACGGCGGACGAACCACAAAGAAAAGGAGAGGAGAGAAAGTTTTTGTGTGTGAGTTTTTGAGAGAGATAGGAATGAAAGAAATAAGGTGAAGTTGAAATTATATAGGAAAAATGAGGTGTCTAGGTTCATGGTAAGATTTGAACCTAGAACCTTTCTTTGGTGGGAATCTTAGGTGGTTAGTCCTCTAGAGGGACTAAAGTACAAAAATTTAAAGACTGTGTGTGTGTGGAGGGTGGCGGACGAAAAAAGGGGACAAAGGAGGGTTTTTTTTGCAATTGTTTGAAAGTTTAGATAATGCTTGGAATCCTATGCTTCTAGATATTTATTTACACTATCTTAAGATATTTTTAAACGGTATTGACGGTATATGCAAAAACTTATAACTTCGCGTAAAATTCTAAAAATTTACATTTCGATACGAAACGTAAAAAAACGCGACGTTTACTAAAAGACTACATAAAATAGCAACCCGAAATGCTTCTGGTAACGATCCTCAGATATACGCGGGATAACTTCCCAGTTAAATGTAAAATTAACACGAAATTCGATAAAGTCAAACTGAAGCATAAAAAGTCAACGACTGATATTTAGGAATTTTTATGGGTGTTACATCCTTTCCTCGTTAGAAAAGCTTTGTACGCAAAGCTTAGGATGCGATATCGGGTGAAGATGAAGATTTAGCAAATAGGTGCGGGTATTTATTTTTAAACTAGTCCTCACGCTCCCAGGTGAACTCGGGACCTCTCTTCGAGTTTCAGCGTACCTTGACAATTGGAATACGAATCTGATTTAGACGTTTAACCTCGCGGTCCATGACCTCAACGGGTTCTTCAATGAAATAAAGTTTGTCGTCGATCTGGATCTCATCCAGCGGAATAACGAATTTTTCATCGGATAAACATTTCTTTAGATTTGAAACATGAAAGGTACTATGCACTCTTTTTTTAGAAAGGCAAAAAAGGTACTATGCACTCTACTCAACTGTTCCGGGAGTTCAAAACGGTAAGCGACCGTTCAAACCTTGGAAAGGATCTTGAAAGGTCCAATATAACGAGGGTTCAGCTTTCTCCATTTGCCGAAACGTATAACCCCTTTCCATGACGACACCTTCAGCATGACCTTATCCCCGACCTGGAACTCCAAGGGCTTACGTCTCTTGTCAGCATAACTCTTTTGTCTATAACGTGCAGCTTGGATGCGTATTTTGATTTAGACGATCTTCTCGGTTGTCTCGTGTATGATTTTTGGACCTATGAGGTGGCTATATCCAACTTCAGCCTAGCAAACAGGCGATCGACATTTCCGGCCGTACAGTTCCTGGAATGGTGCTGCCTTGATGCTAATGTGATAGTTGTTGTTGTACGAAAACTCCACCAAGGGTAGGTGTTTGTTCCAGCTCCTGCCGAAGTCAATCACATAAGCACGCAACATGTCTTCCAATGTCTGGATGGTCCTTTCACTCTCACCATCTGTATGCGGGTGGTAAGCGGTGCTCATATCCAGTTGCGTTCCCAACGCTTCCTGAAGTGACTGAAAAAAATAGGAGGTAAATCTACTATCGCGATCAGAGATGATCAAAACTGGCACTCCATGCCTCGAGACAACTTCCTTCAAGTACTATCTCGTTAACTTCTCCATCGAGTCTGTTTCCTTCATTGGCAGAAAATGAGCAGATTTGGTAAGTCGGTCAACAATCACCCAGATTGTATCTTGACTAGTAGACGTTTTTAGTAGTTTAGTTACAAAGTCCATGGTGATCTTTTCCCATTTCCATTGGGGAATCTCAGGTTGTACCAGTAAACCTGAAGGCTTTTGATGCTCAACCTTAACCTTAGCACAAGTCAAGCATTTGCTGACGTAGGTGGCAATCTCGGCTTCTATGTTTGGCCACCAATATAACTTCTTAAGGTCGTGGTACATCTTGTCTGATCCAGGATGTATAGAATACTTTGACTTATGCAACTCATGCATTATCAAATCTCTTAGATTGCCAAAACAGGGTATCCAACTCCTATTCCTTAAATATAACGTTCCATTAGCACGGGGTTTAAGCTTCTTAATCATGCCGCACAAGTAAGACATCAAATAAGCAAATAAGCTTTTAGCTTATCCAATAAGCTACACAAATAAGCCATCAAATAAGCTAAGCCGTGGCGTATAGCACACGGTTTGGGCTTGGTGTTGGGCAGAAACCCACAACAACCAAACAAACACATTTGGGCTCATTTATTAAGCCCGTTAAGCTCAAAACCTTATAAGTTACCAAATAAGTTAAGAAAATAAGCTAGAAAAATAAGACAATATACAAATAAGCATAAAGTTCAAACCTTTATGGTTCAATATTGTGTTCGACACACATAAGTACTCAAATAAGCTCAATCGAGCTTATTATTAAGCCAAAATAAGTAATAAGCTTTATAAAAATCATATCTTTATAAAAGATTCACCACGACAATACAACTATTATTTCCTTCCTTTCCTTTTTTTATGATTTTCAGACCAAAGATACAACCTTTTTAAGGTTGTGTAATTTTTAAAGCTTTGATTTTTAACAAACGGTTTGTACAACTAGCTTTTAAACGTTGCAAAAAATTAAGGAAGTACAAGTTTTATAAAATAAGATGAACTTACTCGAACGAAGGATTTAGAAGATGATCAAAGCTAACGAACAACATGAACGATGAATATAATACCCAAACTAACTATATAAATATAACCCGAATATACTTGAGCTTCCAAAATATTGATCAAAGTAGAACAATGGTGATGGTGTGGTTGTTGTTGGCGGCGAACGAACCACAAAGAGAAGGAGAGGAGAGAAAATTTTTATGTGTGAGTTTTTAGAGAGAAATAGAAATGAAAGAAATGAGATGAAGTTGAAATTATATAGGAAAAATGAGGTGTCTAGGTTCATGGTAAGATTTGAACCTAGAACCTTCCTTTGGTGGGAATCCTAGGTGGTTAGTCTTTAAGGGAGAAAGACTAGCTAGATTTTTGGGAGGATGTTGGAAAGGAGGGTGGCGGGTAGACGAAAAAGGGGAACAAAGGAGGGTTTTTTTTGGCCAATTTTTGAAAGTTTAGATAATGCTTGGAATCCTATGCTTCTAGATATTTATTTACACTATCTTAAGATATTTTTAAACGGTATTGATGGTATATGCAAAAACTAAAAACGCGCGATAACTTCCCGTAAAATTCTGAAAATTTACATATCGATACGAAACGTAAAAAAACACGACGTTTAATAAAAGACTACATAAAATAGCAACCCGGAGTGCTTCCAGTAACGATCCTCAGATATACGCGGTATAACTTCCCGGTTAAACGTAAAATTAACACGAAATTCGATAAAGTCAAACTGAAGCATAAAAAGTCAACGACTGATATTTAGGAATTTTTACGGGTGTTACATATTCCTTTGGCATATTCTTTATTCCTTTGGCATATGCTTTTTATCCTAACTATGACAACTCATCCACTTAACCATGGTTAGTTTCTAACTAATCCATTTACCTTTGAGGAATACTCAAACATACCCTTTGTCCAATGGTTCTTTTCTATCTTCTTGAAGTTGGACAAACATCCCCAAATTTTCTCTTTAATACTTCACAAACATTTTTATCAAATGGCTATTTGAGTTGGTTGACCTTGAGTGTAAGAATAGCGGAAAGGTCAAAGCGTGAAGTACAATTGGGGGTTTAGCAAGAACGGGTATTTAAAACGCCAAAAACCCAAAAAACTAATGTCGGGTGTCTGACGCGTTGGCCATGCGCTGACGCCTGGGCAGCGCCACACTCGAATTGGTTTTTATCAATTTAGGTTTTTGGCCTATAAATACCCCTCCTTGCCTCTTGTATTTCTCACCTCTTGAATTCTTTCTTTCTTCTCTTTTCTCTTCTCATATCCTCTAAGTCGAGGGTTCTTAACTTCTCAATCTTGTGTTCTTAACTTCTCAATCTATCATTCTATTGTAGAACGCATCTCCGCAAAAGAGACACACATGTACCTAATCCACACTTAGGTGTTATTAGTCGAGGGTCTTTTTTCTCATACCCTTTCTTTTAGAATCGAGTCTCTAGGTTAGGTTAGGACTTGATTTAAACAATCAATATTCATTCAATTTGGTTGTAAGGGAAGTCTTATATCATAGTGATCAAGCCTAGATATTGGGGATCTAGTAGGGGTTTTGGTATACTTCCAAGGGGAAGTTCTTAGTGGTCCTAGCTGATCTTAGTGACCCTAGAAGAAAGTCGAATCATGGGTTATTAGGGATGGATTCCAAGGGCGGAATACCGTAGGGAGTAGTTCTTCTTAGTGAGCGTCGATCTTAGTGCATATCGGTGGAGTAAAGTTGTAACACTGTTTATAGTCCACCATAAAGATTATACTAGAGTAATAGTATAGGTGTCGTTCGCAACTGGACGTACGAATAGTATAAACCCCCCATCCTGAACCAATAAATATCTTGGTGTCTCTTTCTTTCTCTCTAACTACTTATTGTCTTTATCATCAAGTATATCATTACACTGAAGTTTTTTAAACTTCAAAGAAGTCAAAAAGACCATATTCACCCCCTCTATGGTTCTACAGTCCTCATCAAAGGTGACGTGACAAGAAATTAATATTTTGTTGGCTAAATCTAGACAACGGTAGCCTCGATGATAGGCAGGATATCCCAAACATATACAAGGGGTTGCTCATGGTGCAAGTTTATGAGGAGAGTATAGGTGGGGGGTAATAGAGGCAGCCGACGATACGAAGGTAGGAATAATAAGGTTCTTTATGAAAAAGTCTTCGAATACTCAATGGAGGTTGAGGGGAGAATATTAAGTAAGTATGCTGCCATGTGAAGTGCTTCAACCCAAAAAGTAGGCGGAAGGTGGGCTTGGAAAAGTAAGGTGCAAATCATGTTGTTGATTGTTCGGATCATGCGTTCTGATTTTTCATTTTGTTGGGTGGTTTAGGACATGAAAAACAAATTTGAATGCCATTTTTTGCAAAACAATTTAAAAGGTTGATGTTATGAAACTCACCATCATGGTTACATTAAAAAGCTTTACTATTACACGTAAATTGATTTTTAAAAGGAACAAAAATGAAGAATCATTTGAAACACCTCAGATTTGGTACGTAACCGATAAATCCACAAGTAATGCGAGAAATGATCTAAGGATAACACATAATATTTTAAGCCACTAGCACTCACAATTGACGATGCTCAAATATCGGAATGAATAATTTCTGTTAATACAAATAATGTCTAAAAACGTTATTTATATTTTTTGACCTCTCAACATTTTGATAATAACAAAATGTAAAAATGTTTACGATAAAAATAAACGTTTACAAATTATTAATCGTAAAATTCTATTTCTAAGATTAGTGATCACTTAAAATATGAACAAACAAATCATTAAGCATGATTAGTGATCAAAAAATATTTTTTCTTAACCATTACATTTTCACAAAAAGTATTTCTACAAAATAAATATACAAAAATACTTTTTAATTAAAGAAAATGTTTTATTTAAATAATAAAATTTGAAAATGGTTTTCTCCCCAAAATGGAAGCTTCTTTACCAGATACAACATTTCCCATAAAAAGACAAAAACAGGAGCGTAGTCTAGTGGCGGCCCCCTTATAGGTCTGGCGGCCCCCAGATATATCTGGGACCATCGGGACCGCCGCCAGCTAGCCGTTGGAAATCTGATCTATAAATACTGCACTATTTCTGGCAGAAAAATATACCTCTTTGCACGAATTTTTCCAGTCTTCCTTCTCTCTCTAAAAACTTATTTCTCTCACTAAATCTCTTGATCGCTAACATTGTTTGATCTTGTTTCAAGTGATCTAATCTCTTCTTCTTATCTCTCCTCTCCTCTCTATCAAGTGCAAGAGAAGAACATTCGTATTCGCCAAGAAACGAATTGTTATTTAGTGATCTCCCATCTCTTCTTCTAAATATTAAATCTCTATGTAATTATATTGTGTAATTGTATGATTCGGGTTGTGTGTAAATCCAATAGTGTAGATCTTGTGATTGTATAGTGTTTGTGAAGTGGTAGATTGATTCTAGCTACGATTAGGACTCGACATTTAGCTTAGTGTCGGAAAATAACGTAAGCGACATATAAACGGTTTTCTCTGCCTAAAGGGAGCTTGTTTACATAGTGAAATCTCGAGTAGGATACTCGGGGAGTGGAGTAGGGCGAAGAGGAGATTCGTAGCCGAACCACTATAAATCTTGGCGTCTTGGTTTGATTGTTCCTTTCCCTATCTCTTTATATTGTTGTCATTGTTATTTAGTATTAGTTTAAATATTTACATTGTTGATTCATATTGTTGATTGGTTGAACATACAACTCGAATCTAAGTATTTTGAAAGCAAACTTTTAAAATGTAAAACGAACCTGTAAACTATTTAACCCCCCCTTCTAGTTTCCACAATTGGTATCAGAGCCAAGGTCACTCAAGATTTTTAAAATATATTGTATTTTAAAGCTTGGATCGATCTATGGATTCCGACAAATATCTAGAAGGGCAATCCATGCAAAGACCACCACTTTTTGAAAGTGATAGTTTTATTTATTGGAAAAATAGATTCGAGACATATGTTAAATCAAAAGATCTTGATCTTTGGCATGTTATTACTAACGGTGATTTTCAACCTATTTAACAAAATCCGGAAACCAAATTAGATGAGGTTATCCCTTTTGAAAAACAAAGTGACGATCTTAAAAAGAAGCTTGCGAAAAATAACGAAGCTAAAATGGTTATTTACAATGCTTTGCCAAGAAAAGAATATGAAAGAATTTTCATGTGTAATACGGCAAAAGAAATTTGGAAAACTTTGTTAATCACCCATCAAGGTAATAACCAAGTCAAAGATAACAAGATCGACCTTTTGGTACAACAATATGAACAATTCATCATTTCTGAAGACGAATCTATAGATAGTGCTTTTGCTAGATTTAATACTATTATTACTAGTCTAAAAGCTCTTGATGAAGGTTATTCTAGCAAGAATTATGTAACAACCCCATTTTTACATATAGCAGCGGAAGCTAATCTGGGGTATTACTTCATAGTACAACAGTCACAATCATAGAAAATGACTCAAAAGAGACGTTTTTAAAAGATACGTTATCATTCATTAAAATCAGAGTTTTACAAAGGCAGATCCTAAAATCTAGAAACATAAAATATGAATGATAACAAGTTTTAGCCATCTTTAAGTCCATGCCACTCCATGCCATAAGTTGCTCAATTACCTAGGATAAACATGCATAAAAAGGGTCAACACAAAGGTTGAGTGAAATTCATAGGTTTGAAATGTAAATAGCGAAACAAGTTAATATAATGGAAATATTTCGCATTGCGGGGATAATTATCATGAAGAACATTATTTATCATGGAGAACATTATTATCATGGAGAAACAATTATTTATCATGGAGAACATTATTATTGCATCTAAGCTCATGAATCACATATTTAAACTCAATAGAATCGGGAGCTTCTACCTGAGACATACTAGGAGTCACTATCAAAAGAGATACTAGGAGCTATTATCCAAAGAGATGTTGGGAGATATTACCCAAAGAGATATTGGGAGATACTACCCAAAGAGATATTGGGAGATATTACCCAAAGAGATATTGGGAGATACTACCCAAAGAGATATTGGGAGATACTACCCAAAGAGATATTTCCATGTACTTAGGCAATAATATATCAGGATAGCATATAGTTTAGAAAACACTTGTATTCATGGTTTATAGCAGGTATTACAGGTTTATAAAGTATTTAAAAGATTGAAATGTGAGGTTATGAACTCATTAAGTCTTTGAAAAGTAATCACATTGTTATAAGATAAACGAGTATGTAAAAGAGTTTGTAACAAGCATGTATCCCCCTCGCGGGTTTATAAAACATGTAAATAAGTAAAGGCGAGGTTATGAACTTCACCTGATAGGTGGTTGTAATAAATATTCCAAAATGAAAGGTTGACGGACGTAATCACAATTTAATTGGGAAGGTGGATATTGCAAGATGATAGTAACACCAGCTACGGCCACGCAACCTGAGTAAATATGTCAAGTCTTAGGAAGATTGTACTCTAGAACTTTGGTTCTAAGAGTTTAATATTGTTATGAGTTTGATTGGAGATTTTGGAATTATTGTATCACCGTTCGGGCCATCATATTTCAGAAGTCATTCAGTAAACGTTTGAGGAGTCAGGGCACTTTAAATCGTAAACCCAACAACTCAGTCAGAACGTAATACCAAGATGAAACCCCTTAATATGAAGCTCCCTAGTATTGTGGTACGATATAGATTCGGGATAGGATTTTTAAAAGCACATTAATGATGAATTATATAATAGTTATAACATAATCGGTTTTAAGCGTCTTGCTTAATAACTGGAAATGATAAGCACGTCAAGCGTTAATTAAAGTTATATCTTATAAGGTTTTGAACATATTTTTACACTTTTTCAAAATGTTACCTTTTAGACCCTTAAGAATGAAAAATGTATCGTTTTTAGTCCAAAATCCATAATAATTATATTTTTCAATATGAAAGGTAATTTGCAGGTTATAGCTTATTAATATAAGCTAAAATATGAAGGTTTAACGCAACGAAAGTTCAAAATAACGATTTGTTAAGCTAGAAATCAAAACGGGTCAAATTAGAGTTTTAAAATAAAAATGTGCGGGTTTTAAGCTTCATGTTTTTAAGACATAATGAAATACTTATAATATTTTTATATAAGCTTATTAGGATAGATTATAACAACGTTTTAGAAGTTTAGCTTATAGATTAAGAGAAAACATGAAATTAGGGTTTCATAGGTTTAGTTTGGATCAAAAAGGGAAAACGCATAGGTTTTTGAGTTAAAAGCTTTTAACAATAGGTTATACATGATCATATGAACATTATAAGGTTATGGAAACAAAATATGAGCTTATAGAACCTGAATTGAACTTATGGGTTCAAAAAGGGGTCAAAATGGGGACTTTTAACTTCGTACGCCTAGAATAACAACTTTGGGGCTTCAAGGCTTAGTTTATTTAATTGTATTCTACTCTTGGGGACTTCTTAGGACTTCTCTTGATGTTCTTTATCAGACCTTGGACTCCATTGACGATTTGCAAAGCTAGAAACTAGTATGAAGGTCGTGGAAGGTTTCTAAGGGGTGTTTGTTGCCGCGGCTTGAATGGAGGAGAAAAAAGGTGATGTGGCTTGATTTAAAGCTAAGAAATGGAAGAAAGAACCTTGTAATTTGCTTGGAAAGGAATTAGGTGCATCATTGAGGTGCTTGGATTGCTTGGTTTCAATTTAAAATGGGTAGAAATAAGTAAAAGAGGTCGCAGGTTCAAAATGGAACGGGTTAGGGTTCTTTAGCTCATTTTCATGTATATTGGTGTTATATAGATGGAATATGGGTTGTAAAGTTTTATATTAGTGTTTACAACTGAATTTGATAATTAGTTTAAGTTTAGAATGGGTAAAAACAAAGAAACGGGTCATGGATTAGAAACTAGCTCGGTTTATGAAATAAGAAGGAATATGGAGTGTAAATGAAGTGCATTGATTGCTTGTAACTTGTACATAATAGATTGTATAGAATTCTTTAGGAAAATAGAGGTAAAATGTCTATTTTGGATATCGTGCATTAATGACTTGTACACTATGCTTTAAAAGACTTGTACCTTATTTTGGAAGGAATTTATATTCAAATG
>BQNB010126441.1:4619-17516 GCA_026074375.1 Tanacetum coccineum
CCATCCCGAGGTGTTTTTAGATCGTGACCCAAGAAGCTTAGAAGATGAACCTGATAAAGATGATTTGATGAATATTGTCAAAGTTTTCGACCCCGGGATTTGGGAGATAATTTTTTCTCCAACATATGTGAAATTACCCTTTGAGGACCGCCATTATCTTTCCCTCACATATGTTATCCGAATTTTTCTTCCTTATTTCACCTATCTGGTGGAATCTCCTTTTCTTCTCTCATCCTGGAGTGAGGATACTATTTTTGACCCCGGCATCTCTGCTTTTCATTTTTATTCTCCAGAACCGGTGGCACTTCATCGGAGTGGAACTTTCACGTGCATCTTGAATGAAAGTCCGATGGAGATTTACTCTTCCACATGTTTCTCCCCTAATATCATGATGATATGGGGTGAGTCAAGCTAGAGACTCGCACAAAAACAAGCGCTTCGTGGGTGGCAACCCACCCTAGTAGTAGTATATTAGTATAATATTTATTAATAAGTGTGATGTGAGGAGGCTCGCCTCTTCCTTTCTCGTGTTTCGTGGTTTGTGTCTTATGTCCAAGATTGCCTGGATTATGAAGTCTCTCGTGCTCGTGGTTTTGTCCATCGTTCACCCGATCTTCAATCCTTAGCATGCTTTTATATGGGAATCGGATATCCTAGATCTTATTAATTCACGTTTATCTATTAGCATAATTAATAAACGGCTTTAGATTTACGTAGATACCCTTTAAACATTGAGGACAATGTTTAGTTCTAGTATGGGGGGATCTTTCGATTTGATCTTACTTTCACTTGCCTCGTCTTCACGTAACCTCGTTTTACCACCAAAAATATGTAATTTTTTGCCAAAATTAAAAAAATTTCAAAAATAAAATAAGTGTTTTGACACGAATTTTTTGTCTTTTTGAGAATAAATTTTGACTTGATCGAGCATGTTGCGCTCTAGCTTGCCCCTTAACCTATATAAATTTAAGCTTTTGCTAGTCTTTTATACAAGAAGCTTTAAAACGCGAATTCAAGCTTGAAAAAGCCAAGAGTTTTCAAGTTTTCATAATAGACTTTAAATATACAAAGCGGGAACCTAAATGGTGGATTTAAAAACCCTAAATTTCCAAAATTAAACCCAAAATGAATTTTTCACTTTTAATAGACTCTAATTGACTAAAAAGTAAATTTAAAGAAAACTAGAACAAAAACGGAGTTGAATTGAGCTTAAAAATTTGAAAAACGTGAACGGGAACGAATCCCGTTCTTTAAAAATTGAGATTTTGCAATTTAACCCTACGAAAGCAAAACTAATTTCCCTAGAAACTATATGATAAAAGAAAATTTTCTAAAAAAAATTATATTTTTTTGATTATTTTTCTATTTTTTATGAATTTTTAAAGTTTTTAATAAAAGAAAATGATTAAAAATACAAGATTAATCCTAAAAATTCTAGAAAAATTACTAAAAGTGTAACATAAAGTGACTGATTTGATAAAAATATAACCTAAAAATAAGCAGACGAAATAAGCACTAAAAGTCCTATAATAAGCTACGGCTTATTTTAGAAAAAGGAAAATGAAAAAAGTGTATAAACGATTAATGTAGGACTATCTTGATAGATAGCCCTACTGGTGCTGGTGGTTTGAGTGTGTGTGTTGTGGGACGAGTGTGTGTTAAAGGTTAGGTCATGGGTTCGAATCCCATGGCCTAGCTTTTTGTAATTTTTTTTATTTTCCAAAACTTTTTGTAAAAATTTATTAAACAGATGAAAATAAGCAAAATTTATAAAAGCAACTTTTTGTGAAAGCTAGTAAATAAGTTGGAATTTAGCTTAAAGACAGACAACAATGATTTTACTAATTTTTGTCTTAATAATTAAACTAAGGAAACAAAGAAGCTAAAATAAGCTTAAGCTTAAGTAAAAAGAGCTACTATTACCCTAAATCTAACCTAATAAGCAAATCTAAGCTAGAAACAAGCAAAAAGAATAAGCCATAAGTTGAAAAATCAAATAAGCACTTGAGTCTAAAACTAAATTCCAAACAGATTTATGAGCAACTTTGAGCTTAATTTTCAACTAGCTAATAGAACCTTATGGCAATAAGCACTATACCTACTTAAAGCTAATCTTCCAAACTACTTGTAACATAATTAAAAAAGCAATTTGAAAGCTTAAGAACTAAGTAATGGCTTAATTGATTAGGCAGTGTACTTAGTGTATGCTGAGCTCTTACTGTTTTTTGAGTGTTCTTTTTGGTTTTCAAAAGACAAAAGACAGATTTTAAGCTTAAAAACAAAATGGACTAATAACAAATTAATTCTAAAAATAAGCTCATATAGTCTAATATGACTAAATCTACTTATACTTGAAATTTTGAAATCCTATCAATCTTCTTTTACCATCTGAAAATATAAGCTAGAGAGAAAAAGGGCCTTAAGGCTCCTTTGACAGCTGATGCAGTTGACCTTAAAACACAAAAAAACATTATTTGCGACTTAGTCTTTGATCTAAAACCTCTTAAACATATGTAAAAGAGCATTTAATGACAGCTAAGTTAAACAATTCTGAGCTTCGTAATGCATATAATCTTGAGCTTTATAGCTACAGATTTTAAATAAGCTAGAAAAAACCTAATGAAAACTTGATCTCAAACTTTCAAACAACCTAGAATCCTATTAATTATCCTACAATGAAATTCAAATTCCGCTTAAGAAATAAAAAACACAAGCAGCATAACTTTTGGTTAGCCCTCATTGACTGCTGTGCCAAACACTCCCTTATTCAAATCCCCCAAAAAAAAAAGAATAAAAACAATTTTTTTTCCATTTTAAGCTTTAGAAAATGGAAATCAATGAACAAAACTTATTAACCAGATATTAAACAGCTTAATTATCAACTAATTAATAACTAAAAATACTCAAACAAGATCAAAATGATAGAATCAAAACTATGCTAATTATTTTTGGATTTTTAATGATTTATGAGACTAAATATGAAAACTAAGATTTTCTCTAATAAAATCAAAAACAGATCGATCAAACATGTTCAATAAGACAGATTCAAACTCAAATAAGCAATTAATTAAGCAGATTAAGCAAATTAATCTAAGAAATTAAAGACAGAAATGATAGAGTGAGACTTACAATTTCCTTAGCTAAACAAAGGCTTTTTAAAGCTCGAGGAGTTACTCTACAACTCTAGCTTATCAAGCGATAAGCTAGTAAGGTCTCATAAGCTCTTCCATTGTAAGCTTATCATCCAAGTAGCTTAATCCCATTTAGCAAAGGTATTAGACTGATTTTAATGTTTCAAGTATATTAGATGACTAATTTGAACTCAATCTGAGCTTAGAGACTTAGAGAGCTTATAAGGAGCTTATGAGAGCTTGTGTAACAGTAGACAACATCATTTTGAATATAAGAGCTTAATAGAAAAACAGATTATATAAACTTGAACTTTGATTTTATTAACTGAAAACTTGATTACAATATTTTGAAAAGGAAAATTACAAGAGTTTACTAAGAAAATTACATTTAAAAGAAAATTAGAAAAGCTACTTAAGAAAAACATAAAAATTTTGGAAAAAGAAGAAGACCCCTTTTTGTGAGTGTGAGCAGCTTTCTATTTTTAGCTGCAATGATGCTTCTCTGGTCTTCTTTGCCACTCCTCATCAAATTGATCTTGTCCCTTGATTAAATTCCAATCATTGGATCCTTATTTACAACCGTTGGATTAGATGATGAGCACACGGATTGCCAACATGGCATTCTATGTGTCAGTCCATGTGTGTTTCTTTTGCACTAATTTTAGTGCAAAAATCCAATCATTAGTGTGTTTCTTCCCATTAGCCGCGTGCCACTCTTTGTGGGATTGGACCAATGAGGAGCTTGTATGACGTTTCTTTATGCCACATCACTACTTGTTGCTTGAATTACTAATCCACGCTGTCAATTGTCATTTACCCTTTGATTTGAGCTCGTGGTTAAAGGTAAGAGACGATGAATACTAAATCGTTCTTGGCTCCTTTTTTTAACCGTTTGGGTGGGGTGTTTGACAGAGGCATATATAAGGTTTGACTTGGGCCTTTTTATATCAAATTGGGTCAGGGTAAATGATTGAGGGCCTTGGTTATTGGCTTTAAAAGGGTTAAAGGTTAGGACTTAACGACCGTTGGCCTTTTATAATAAAAGGACTAACGGTCTTATCCATTTTAGGACTTGTAGTAAAATAGGTTTAACAATAAGGCTCAAATGGGAAATTTGAGGGTTTTTATCTTTTTGTGGTTGACCAATGTTGACCATTTGATCTTTTAGCAATTAAATCCCCGGCTCTTGTGCACTCTTTTCCATTCTCGTGTCCGTGTTTGTCCGGTTTTTGACCGTTTTCTTGTGTTATTTGTAATATCCGTACCTCAAACCACAAAGACTCAACTACAAGCATTATATACAGCATTTTTATGCACAATTTTATCTTTTTAGGGACATTTTTGATATAGAAAAGATATGTGATTTTCACATATCAATTCCCCCAAAACTAAGCGATTGTGGTCCTCAACAACATATTATATGCTTTAAAACCAAATACTTTTTAAAACTTCCTCAAACTAAATCTTTGAAAAGTAGCAAAGACTTTTGTGGAGAGAGTTAAGAAATCACAAGCTTTAAAACACCCCATTTTCCCATTTTCAAATTTTCATTTTTATGATTTTTATGATTTATATCCTACAATCTACAACTTATTCATGTGTGACATAATGTATTGCTTTCATTAATTCATTGGATAACTTTTTTTTTAGTGGGGGATCAAGAAACAAAAGCACAAAAAAAATGTCGAAAAAGAATAAAGTCATCGTCCCTGACTTTAAACTTCTCCAAGCCAAGCTTAAAAACAAGATCATTGAAAAATACAAGTTATGATGCTAACACTACTCATAAAAGCTAATTGTGTACTTACTTTTCCTCCCTTATTCCTTATTTTGTATCTCAAGATTTTATTTAAGTCATATACCCGAAGGCTCTTTAAGACTTTATTTTCGATATTATTAATTCCAAAAAATAAGAGTAGACGAGTTAAAACGCAATAATTAGCTCCTAGCCCCTTTTCAAAAGATCAAATGTCATCAAAATTAAGTCCACAATCGAGGCAACCAAAATTTAGTTTTTTATTAGGTTACTTAAGCAAAGATAACATTCATATCATATAACCTTAGTGCTCTTTAAGACATAAATGGACCAATCTTATTTGCACCATATACCCTAAGGCTCTTTAAGGTACAAACAAGACAAAAATTAAGCAACAATATCCATTCCATATACCATAAGCTATTTTAAGGAATTGAATTTAGGTATAATTTTTTCCCCCACCAAACCTTATTAATTTTACTTACCCCATATACCCTAAGGTCTTTCTTTTTAGGGATAAGCAAATAATTTATTAATGTGCTACCATATATTATGCCAATATTAAGTATTCGATGTGATACTCATCTTTTATCACAAAGGAGATAAAGTAAACTTCTATTAACTAATTAATTAACCAAAAAACCGCACAACTCTATTTATTAAACAATTATATATAAAGGTGAAACAAGCTAATGGGAGAAAAAGCCACAATTAACACTTATGAGCCTTAAAGAAATCCAACTATTCTATGTTTAGCATCAAAACTTATACTCTACTCTATCATCTCTTGTTCTTTATAATTTAAAATTTCTAATAAAGGAATTCGTGAATACTTAGCCTAACGAATTAAGATCGACACTTTAACAAGTCACATTGACTGGCAACAATCTTAACTCTAATAAATCGATATTCGCATATTTAAAATCAATTATGGGAACTTGCAAAGTCTTGACTTTTTAAAGCTGGACTAGCGTTTTATAGCTCCTTATATAAAAGATTAGCAAAAATCAATCTATTTATAGTTAAGGAGAAAGCTAAGATATAAAACAGGTCGGGTCAAAATTTACTTTTCATTCTCACCAACGGAAAACCTACATTCATGTCAACTATTTTCTATTTATTTAACTAATTATTTTTTATTTTTCAGTATTTTCATTTTTTTTAACACTAAACTAGATATTAATTTTTTTTTGGCAAAACAGGGTACGTGAGAACAACGGTAAAAGGTAGGCAAGATCATATCGAAGATATACTACCCCATACTAAAATTAAACATTGTCCTCAATGTTTCCTAGCCTAAGACTTAAAAACCCTATACTAGAACTCAAAAATTCGAATGCTAATACAAGATGGAGAAGAAAGTATCACAAATATCTCTATGCAAGATAAATGTTTAGACGAAATAATCTTAGGATATGGATTTCCCCAACTCAATGGCAAGCAAAGGTGTAATGCTCTAGTGGACCAGGATAAATACACGAACATGAGACTGTCTTAGAATATTCTGCGTTAATCCTGCAAACAATCACAAGTACAAACCAAACAAGAATCGGAAGAGTACAGCCTAGCCTCCATCACAATAAGAAAAAAATAGATGGATAATTGGGGGTGCCTCCCATGAAGCACTTTTTTTGGTAATGAGTCACATTAGCTTGACTCGATACCCGAGATTATTTGTCCTTGGAGAGTTGTGGAGATCTTGGACTACCTTGGGTGTAGTCCCTCGAAGTTAATGCTTCACACCGATGGACCATTCTCCTTAATGTTGGACCATAGTGTTTGTGATACTCAATGGTTCCGTATGGAAAACTTGGTGATGAAGAAAGGTCCTGCCCAAAGTGTTTTAACTTTCCCGATAATAGCTTTAGGACGAGAGTTTGAGGTAAAACTTCGAATCACCAACAATGAAAATGCGGTTTTTGATCTTTGAGTCGTGAAGCTTCTTCGTCTTAAGTTCATTAAGTTGAAGTTTTTGGTGATCACCCGCGGTTTTAAGATCGAAGTTATCATGTTTCAAAGCCCAATATGATTTATGCTCTAACTCGATAGGTAAATGGAAAGACTTTCCGTACACTAACTTGTTAAGGGTAAACCAATCGGTTGTCTTAAAGCTAGTACGAAATGCCATAAAGCGTCGTCTAGTTTGTAAGGACCATAGAGTATGGTTTTCTCTAAACGTCCTTTCTAAGAATACGTTTTTAACTAGATTGCGACACTCACTTGATGTGTCCGCTCGTTTTAAGGGTGATTAAGCGGGTTAGTATAAACGATGAGTGACCCCATACTTAGACATTACTTTAGTAAACTGATCGTTACAAAAATGGGTTCCACAATCGCTTATAATAGCTCTAGGTGTTCCGAATAGGGCAAAAAGAGATTTCAAAAACTTAACTACAACTCTAGCATCATTTGTGGGAAGCGCCTTTGCTTCAAACCATTTCGAAAGATAATCAACGGCTACGAGGATGTATTTATTCCCATGTAAAGAAGGAAATGGTCCCATGAAATCAATACCCCATACATCGAAGATTTCACAAACTTGGATAGCGTTTTAAGGCATTTCATCTCGTTGTGAAATTTTGCCTTGTCTTTGACACGTATCACAAGATTTGATCATCGTATGGGTATCTCGATATATGGTAGGCCAAAAGAATCAGGCATCAAATACTTTTCGAGCGGTGAGATTGACACTATGATGGCCCCCAGTAGGTCCTTCATGACAAGCTTTGAGGATATCATTAGCTTCTTGCCCATGCACACACCTTCGAATGATTTGATCTGTACATATACAAAAAAGATAGGGATCGTCCCAGAAATTCCTTGAAAAACTTCTTCTTTTGTTGAGTTGTCATTCCTTTGATGATAAAATTCCCTGCATGGTAATTTGCATAGTCCGCAAACCATGGGGTACTTCCACTAGAAATAACTCCAAGAGTCTCTAAAGGAAAATGTTCATTTATGTCCTTGTTTTCTAACACATCCTTATGAGGATTCTCAAGTCTAGATAAATGATCCGCCGCAAGGTTCTCACTTCCTTTTTTTTATCACGAATGGTGATATCAAATTCTTGTAGGAGAAGAACCCACCGGAGCAACCTTGGCTTAGCGTCTTGTTTGTTCATAAGGTACTTTAAAGCCGAGTGATCCTTATACACTATGCTTTTAGATAAGACAAGATATGGCCGAAACTTTTCAAAAGCATACACAACGGCAAGCATTTCCTTTTCCGTGGCAGTGTAATGAATTTGAGCTTCTATCATTGTCTTACTAGCATAATGTATAGGCTGAAAGTGCTTCATCTTTCGTTGTCCTAAAACTGCACCAATCATGAAATCACTTGCATTACACATGAGTTCGAAAGGTAGGTTCCAATCCGGGACAATAAGAATTGGAGCTTCGTAAGTTCTTTTTATTTTAAGAGCCCTCCCTCTCTGTCTGGAAAAGATCAATTACAATCCTTAGTTTAGAAAACACAAACGGTGTTTCTTTCTCAAGAAGGTGGGTCATTGGTCTAGCAATCTTAGAAAAGTTTTGGATAAAACGTTGGTAAAATCCTGCATGACCTAAGAAACTCCTAACACCTTTAAAGGTAGTCGGGTGAGGGAGCTTAGCGATAACATCGACTTTAGCACGATCGACCTCAATTCCCGACTTTGAAATTTTATGCCCTAACACAAATCCTTTACTCTTCGATAAAGAGACAATTCTCCTCAATTAAGACTAATTCGTGTCTTCACCACCGTTTTAAAATTTTTCCAAATTGGAGAGGCACAAATCAAATACTTATCCAAAAACCAAGAAATCATCCATAAACTCTTCTCATTAGTCTTTTTGATCATATCATGGAATATGACCATCATACACCGTTGAAAAGTACCAGGGGCATTACACAAGCCAAATGGCCTACGACGGTACGCGAAAGTAGTTTTCTCCTGGTCTTGGGGATCTATTGGTATTTGGAAATACCTTGAAAATCCATCTTGAAACAAAATAAAACTTTGCCGGCTAATCTTTCCTATCTCTGCATCCATAAACGGAAATGGAAACTGATCTGTTCGAGTTGCTTCTTTTAACTTCTATTGTCTATGCCAAAAGCTCTCCCTCCCTTATAACTGACGTTGTCGAATGCATATCCATTTCATTTTTCTTCATTAGCAACAACGGTAATTCCTCCTTTCTTTGGAACACATTGTACTGGACTAACCCATGGGCTGTCGGAGATCGGGTAAATCGTCTCCTGGGGCAAGACACTCATCCTTATTAGAATCAGAAAGAGGTGTGACTAGGAAAGTCGACTCATCAAGGTTGGAATCATAAGAATCCTTGCAATTAATGTCCTCTAACACCTCATCAAAAAGAGGGTTTATGTCACTAGAGTTGAAATTGACATCAAATTCAAAAAGAGGGTTAGAGAAAGTCACGGAATCATCACGTAGAACGTTGATGGAAGATAAATTATCACACGAAGGTAAAACGTTTTTACAATCACTCCTGGATGTATCCTCAGATTCTCTTGGGATTGGGACAATTTCCTCAGCACTAAAAGTACTAAGGTGCTCGTCCCCCATTATGAGAGAATCCATGGGCTCAATAGACGGTAAGGTGGAAGTGATTGCAAAAACTAAAGAAACTTGAGGTATTTTGTTTGAATGAAACATGCTCTCCTTGTAAATAACTTTAAAATTCTTCAAACAAGGTGTGATACGAGTTTGGCGTTTAGCTGTTGGCTCTGCGAGATTCTTCACTTCCTGCTTTTCTTTTTCATCATTGACATCTTCCGGTGGAGGCAAGCAAACTAATGCAGGTTCGTTGGTAAACCTTTTAAAACTATCCTTGAATGAGTTATTAACCATTTTAATTGACTCGTTTATATGCTTTTGAGGATGTTTTGACGTGCCATTAACATGATAAGTTATTTGTTCATTTCCGTCCCTCAAAACAAGCTCTCCTTCATATACATCAATTAAAGCACAACTGGTCCTCAAAAAGGATCTCCCAAGTATAAGAAGAACTCGAGGATCGGCTTCAAAATCAACAACAACAAAGTCGGTAGGAAAATGGAAATTCCCAACTTTGACAAAAATATCTTCGGCGACTCCTTTAGGATGAGTAATCGATCGGTCTGCTAACTCTAAAATCATCCGAGTTGGTGTAAGTTTCGGCAGAGAAAGCTTTTTTCCAAATAGAAAGAGGCATAAGATTTATGCTCATGCCAAGATCGGCCAAGGCGTGGCATATATCCATTCCTGGGAAATTACTGAATAAAAAAATCTTGCGGGATCTCCAAGCTTTTTCGGGAAGGCTTTTTTAGGAGCATTGTCGAGCAATTCTCATTTCAACGGTATCTTAGACTAACTCAAGCAACTTTTACTTATTCTATGAGCAAACTCTTAATTTGTAGGAGCAACCTTGGCATCAAAAGTAAAGCATCCTGCGAATCTAATGTCGAAGCGTTGTAAATCTTGAAGATTTGGAAGATCTTCTCCATGTTGATTCGAGCTTTGTTACGAGATTTTGATCATCACGTTCGTGAAGTATAGGCAATATTAGCTTAGGTAAATTCTTTCAGAATTTTGGATTCCAGTAATGGTTTTAGGCAATGTCTTCGGAACACGGGGTTCTGGGTAGAAATGGGGGGATAACGGAGGTGGGGATTTGCAGCATGGTACTTCCTTGAAATTTGTTTGCTCTTTTATCGTTGTCTCCTCGGTTGCTCGTTTCTACTACATTTTAGGAGAAGAATTAGTAGGAATCGAGGGTCCCTCGTAAGCAAACCACTTCGGTAGTGATTGCTTTCATTCACCTCTTCGGGATTGGGATTGGTATTACTCGAAGAGTACCCGAAGTTGAGGCATGGTTTTGAAACAATCCACCTATCATGTTTTGCAAATTATTTTGAAAAGTAGTTTGTTGATTCATCATGACGGCTTGTTGAGATTTTATCGTGTTTTGAATTTCATTCTTAAGGTCTCCTTTCAACGAGTTGATTTGATTTTGCATGTTTCTCATCATCTGATCATTATTCCTCTTGTAACTTGATAAATCATTTGAAATCTCTTGTTGAACTTGATTATTAGACACTTTAAAAGGTTGGTTTTGAAATCCATGGTTTTGAAAATTTAGAGCATGATTATTTTGAGCTTGAAAACCTTGATTTCCATGAAAATTATTTCCCCGATTAAAATTATTCCCTTGACCTTGATTCTGATTAAACCTATTTTGACCATTGTTTTGCACAGGAGCAAAACCTGGTGGTGCCATTTGATTACTAACACAGTTTGGAGAGTTAACTTGATTGTAAGTTCATGTGGTCGCACAAACACTAGCCTGATTGTTATCGATAGCCGGACAATTATACCAAGAATGGGCACCACCACAAGTAACGTAAGTTTCCTCAACCGCTTTAACCGGAGCTGGAGTGACAACTTTCTTAGAAACAATCTCGACCAAGGTCGAAAGTTGATCCATAAGCTTATCAATTCTCTCATCCGTTTTACTAGAAGTAGCATTCATCCTAGAAGCATTTGATCTATTACGTGAATAACGAACTTTTGATTTATTCTCAATTATGTTTAAAGCCTTGCTAGTCGTCTTACTCAAAAGATTTCCACCCGCCGCGGCATTTAAAGAGTCTTGTTCATTCTCGTTTAAACCATTATAAAAGGTATCAACTTGAGTTAACTCCGTAAATCCATGACGGGGACAAGCTCTAAGCAACTCCTTAAATCGTTCCCACGCTTCACTAAAAGTCTCCTCGAATTCTTGTGTAAATCGAGAAATTTCATTCTTTAAGTGAGTGGTTTTTGAAGGAGGGAAAAATTGGTTAACGAACTTGGTAACGAGATCCTCCCAAGTCAAGATTGAATTTGGTGGTTCTTTCTCGTACCAAGTTTTAGCGGCTCCCTCGAGCGAATATGGAAACATCATAAGCTTAATCACATCGTTAGGCACATTCCTAAATCGTAAAGTCGAGGTAATCCTTTTGAAACTATTGATATGAGCATGAGGATTTTCACTCTCACGACCGTAAAATGGATTCGCTTGAACCAATTGAAGCAAATTCGTTTTAATCTCAAAATGATCCGTATTGATTTCTGGTAAAACAATAGCTTCTCTGTACCCTTCCGTGGGGTGCTCGGAGTAGCTCTTCCATGGTACGTTCCGCCATTCCAACAACAGTTCGAATCTCGGGTTCGACTATGTTAGAAACTTGTCTTCTCCGACGTCTTGGAATTGTGACGTTTGAATTATTAGGATAATTAGAACGTCTAGTGCGCATGCACTATTTAAAGAAAATAGAAAAATAATAAAAATCATATTTTTGGTTTTTCAAAAGTTTATTCACAATCTAATTTTAACGGACAACGAGATAGACAACTTGAACCAAATAATCAAACTTACTTCACGGTAGCTCTTAAAAATTTTACTTTATAAGGTGAGCCGTATTTCGTAAGTGACACAAATGGTAAGTTTTTAAATATTTTATTCGAGTTGGGAACTTATTGATGGATAATACCTCAATTGAAGGTATTATTTGTTGGGGTTCTTTTACCAACTTTGTAACTTTTATTTTCACAAATTAAGAGAAAAATCAAAAAATCCAGAAGTGCAAATATTATTTTTGTATTTTTGTTTTTAAACTTTTACTTATACTAAAAAGATAAGAAAAATATTTTTTATTTATATATATATATATATTTTTTTTGATTTTTTTACAAGCGTAACTTTCGAAGACGAAAGGTTCTCCAAATCACGATCGACATACTTCAAACGAAAGAATCTTAATCACAAATCCCCGGCAACGGCGCCAAAAATTGATTCGTAACAATTCTATACACGTATTAATTAAATATAAAATAATATGAAATTCCCAAACTACCCTTGAGGACAAAGGAAGTTAGAAAAATCACACGATAATATATAATAATATAATACGTATATTTACCGGTAAGTGATTACCGGGTCGTATTCTTCGAAGATTTATGAAATTGAGACCACGTTTGTTATTTGG
>BQNB010126442.1:0-19600 GCA_026074375.1 Tanacetum coccineum
CACAAGTAATGTTGACTTTTAGAGGTCAAACACACTTATGCCAAACACCCCTTTACTACTATGACAGTTATGATTAAGCTACTAAATTTGAAATCTAGTAAACAAGTGCTTAATACCAGACAATTAACAGATTAAAACTACTTTAATAAGAATGAATTAACAACTAAATAAGCAATAATCTAAGACTTAAGCTATTTTACTATATTTTTGGTTTTTTAGAGGTTTTTAAGATAATTTTATGAAAAACTATGATTCAAACTAAGAAAATTAAAAACAGATAAACAACTATAATGATTTAACTAGATAAAACTCAAATAAGCACTAATAAGCAAAGAGATTAAGCAAGATCTACACTACTAAGCTAAAATTAAGCTAGAAATGAAATTATGAAAAGTAAATGAAAACTTACTTGAACCTTTAGCTCAAACTCCTCTAGCTAAACAAAAGGAACCAATAAAGGCAGCTACAAGCTCCCTAGCTTATTAGATAAGCTAGAGTAAAGTCCTTGGGATCTCTTCCAAGTTAAGATCCCCTTCCAAAAGCTCAAATCCAATAAGATCCATGTAAGATTAAACTGATTAAAGGTTTAAGTAAGATTAATACCGAATTCAAGTAGCTCTATTTCAGCTTATAGACTGAAAGAGCTTAATATGAGCTTATTAGCTTATTGAGACGACTTAGCTTATTAAGAGAGTTTATGAAAAAGGAACTTTGAGAGATTAAGAAAAACTGAATTTCATTAATAAAAACTTGCTTACAGTACTTTTAAAGGAAAATTACAAGATTAAAACATCATTAAGCTAAGAATTAAAATTTAAGCTACACTAAATTTACTAAAAAAAACTAGATATCGTGTGTGTGAGAAGAGGCCTCTATTTATAGCACTTGAGGAAGCTTCTAGGATCTCTAGCCCTGCTCTCCAAACTTTCAATCCTGGCCAATCATTTGAGCTTCATTTGTGGCCGTTTGATCAAGTTGTGGACACCTGAGGATTGCCAACGTGTCATTCCATTGATGTGACGTTTGTGCTTCTTTTGTGAGTGTTTTAGCACAAAAACCCACTTAAATTTGTGCTTCACGAACCCACTGCCTCGTGGCATTCGTTCTTGAGATTAGACCAAAATCCGAGATGGGGAGTGACTTTCTTACTGCCGAATGTGTACTGGACACCTAAATTGTCCTTTGTACCCTCTAATTTTGAAAACCCCTTTGTTGTAAGTGGAATGGTGAAATGGGGGAAGAAACTGATCTGAACAGTGATAGGGATTTACCCGCCGTCTATTTTTAACGTTAAATGCGACGCAAACACTATAAAAATCATGGCTTTGTACACAAATGTGTCCTTGTGCTTTCTTCCCCTTTTCTAGTAATAATTTACTTCAGGAAATTGCAAGATTGGCCCTTGTGTCTTTCCATAAAAGAGGAAATGCCTAGGGGTTTGGATTTCCAGGCTTTGTAATCTTTGGCTTCCTATTTTGTGAACTCTTCAGATTCCGTGTCCGTTGTTGCTTGCTTTTGATTGTTTTCTTGCGATTTTTGACTTATCCATACCTGCATACACAAAACATAAATACAAGCATAATTTGCTACTTTTCTGTTTGTTTTGGGTTAATTGGGTTATTTTAAGTATAAAATGATATTGTGTAATTTTACACGTAACAGTCCCTAATTCTCTTTGCAGATGTGAACAACTCATCCTATTCATGTTGACTCTGGATGCACAAAGCACATTGACGGGACAATCATCAAGCTGGTTGTGGGTAATTTTGTGGAGAAATTTCCCTAGTTACTAACTAGTTTCGTTTTGGAAAAGATTATTTGCTCTAATTCTTGGATATGGAGATACAGTATCACAACAATGTCCACGATCAAACTATTTTTATTACGTCGAAAGGCCTCAATCACAATCTTTTCGATTTTTCTCGTGGGCTCAAGTTCTGTGATGCTGACTTAGAGATCATTCAGGAAATCTACATGTTTTGTGAGAGATATCAGGGAAACGATTTACTAATCTGGTAATCGGAGATTCGATCTCTACACAATCTCTCTTCAAGAAACAACATAAACAACTCCAATATGTTTCATGGCAAGACTTCACCAATCTTAAGCATGGTTATGGCATCGAAGACTTCTCAACTTAACTTTGAGATTTACATCACCTACTCTCAAAGAAAGAATATTGTGACAGGCTTACCTAAGTTTGAAATATGTCAAGGATCAACCTATTTCGCTTGTGAAAATGATTAAAGCAATAAAGGAAGCTCATTTAAGGTCAAAAGCTATTCCAAGTTCCAAAGAGAAGGCTGAAATTTGCTTCACAATGGACTGTGTGGTTCTAATGCGAGTTTTGCAAGCATAAATGGAAGAAAATATATTCTGGTTGATTGTTGATGACTATTCAAGATACCTGGACTCTTTCTACGATCCAAGGATAAACACCAGAAGTTCATAAAGAACTTTCTCACGATGATTCAACGCAATCTTCAAGCTTAGAGTTATTAGTGACCGTACTGACAGAGGCACAGATTCTTGAACAAAACCCTCCATGCTTATCTCAAAAGAAAGAAGGCATTATAACGATCAGACTTACAACTCCTCGAACACCTAACAGAACGGCTTGTGAAAGACGGAACCACACTTCTTGTATGATGGTTGTTCCAAAAACAATGCTCTCCTCAGCTTCTAAGCTGTCCATTATCATTTTGGGCTGAAGCAGTTGCAAACCGAGCATCTATACTCAGAACAAATCATCATCATATCGACTCATGAAAAGAACGACGTATCACATCTTTAATGACAGGAAACCCTTTTTTACATAAAACATCGACTCATCTTTGTTTGCAAACTGATTACATAACTAGAGATGGGGGAAATCTGGATAAGAGTGAAAGAAAAAGAGGATCATAGTCATGGTGTGGATATACAAACTCAGTCGAAGGGATATCATGTTGTTACAAACAATAGAACGCGCTTAAATAGTTGAGTTCCATTCCATATCAATTTGATGAAATCAAAGGAAATGAATGTCTGGACCACAATGGTTCTTGACCTCAGCACCAGAAAAAACAACGACAAGAGTGTCTGTTGAGAATGTTCAATTCAGGCCTCGTTCCTCAAGAGGTACAAAGGCGTCAGATTATGACCAACTCTGACCGCCGTGCCCACAATACAAAATGTTGTTCCTCCACAGAAAAAGACAAGAGTCAGTCACTACAAGGGGTGTGGAATTTCTCTTCATCCTTTACTTGAAGAATATTACACTCTAACAAATGGTCAAGCTGAGGAAAAACAACATGATCCGAAGCACCGAATGCATCGTTTCAAGAAGAATGAATTTATGAAATCCTTTTTGTGACACGGGTACAAGAAATTGTGAGTCTTCCTCACATAACATTGATAATACCGATTGCATTCCATTTCAACCACAAAGGTCATGATTACCTGATGGACTAGATATCATCCATTAAGAACAAGTTCATGGAAATCCAACCCTTGCCAGTATCAAACAAGACGACAGCATAGCCACAGAATCTTTTGAAAAATGTGTATGTTCGGCTAGGGCGTCACTGTGAGTATTGTTGAAATCCGAAAAAAGGGAAAAAAAAGAAGAAAAAAAAACAAACCAACATTAAGGAGGCAATGGCTGATTCTGCATGATCGAACAGCAGGATCGAACTTCATGAGTTCCGACCAGACTGAAAAGTCTGGGAACTAGTCAACAAACCATTTAGCGAAAGATGATTATGAAGCTAAAGTGGGTTATGGAAGACAAGAAGGATGAAAGATCAACTGTAATTCGCACAAAGCACGAACTTGTAAGCTAAAGTTAATGCTCAGGAAGAGGGTATTAATTTTCGAAGAATCATTCGAGCACCAGTTGCTTTTCCGCTAGGAAGACAGTTCAAAAAGAATTTTCTTGCCATACGCAGCACACAACTCTTTTCTAATCTATCAGATGGACGTGAAAACGGCATTTCTTAATGGTCCACTAAAGGAGGAGGTTTATGTTTCTCAACCAGAAGGGTTCATTGATCTAGATGATCCAGAAAAAGTCTACCTTCTGAGGAAAGCTTTGTATGATTATAAAGGCAACCCTTAAGAGCCTGTATGAATGAATTATCAACTTCCTGATGTCCAAAGGCTTTACTAAAGGTACAATTGACCCAACTTTATTCAAGATAAAATACGGGGAGGATATTCTACTTGTGCAGATTTACGTTGATGACATAATTTTTAGGTCTACAAACCCTAAATATTCAAAAAGATTTGAAAAGTTAATGCATAGTAGATTTGAAATGTCCTTAATGGGGGAGATGAAATTCTTTTTAGGACTTCAGATCCACCAGTCCCCAAAAGGTATTTTTATCAATCAGGCCAAGTACGCTTTAGAAATTCTGAAAAAGCATAATATGGCGAAATGTTACCCATTGGTACATTATCCATTGGCTACTAACCCCAAACAAGAAGTATATTTGAGTGAAGACCCGTAGACCCAATCTGATTATCATAGTAAATCGGTCACGTCATGTATTCACTTCTATAGGACCAGACTTAGTGCAAGCAGTATGCTAATGTGCAACGTTATCAAAGTACGACCAACACAAAAGCACCTCAAGGAGGTTAAAAGAATCTTTAAATACCTAAAGGGTACCATTAACATGGGACTCTAGTATCCAAAGGATTCTGGCTTTAATCTAACAGCATTTTTAGACGCTGATCATGCCGAATGCATTGATACTCGGAAAAGCACTTCTGGAGGGATACAGTTCCTTGGTGATACGCTAGTAAGTTGGATGTCAAAGAAACAAAACTGCACTGCAATGTCTTCAGCAGAGGCAGAGTACGTGGCGTTATCTGCTAGTTGTGCTCAAGTCATATGGATGAGGACACAACTTAAAGATTATGGCTTCAACTACAACAAAATACCATTGTATTGCGACTCTCAGTCAGCCATTGCAATATCACGCAATCCCGTACAGCATTCGCAAACAAAGCACATCCATACTCGGTATCATTTCATAAAGGAACAGGTTGAAAATGGTATAATTGAATTATATTTTGTTAGAAATGAATACCAATTAGCTGACATGTTTACGAAAGCCCTTCTTGAGGATCGGTTTAAGTATCTTGTTAAAAGGATTGGTATGAGATGTTTGACTCTAGCTGATCTGGAGGTTCTGACAAATGAGGCTGCTTGATATCATCATCAAACATCACCATGTAAATATTTTTGAGAAAAGCAAAATATAAAATTATAAAACTTCAAAAAGATAACACAAAATCAGAAAAACAGAAAATTTCCAAAAAGATTCTTCTCGACATGTCTCTTGGAATCGATAACATTTACGTGCTTAGAAATGTTGATTAACATTGACACGGGTATGTAAATGAAGTTCGAGCAAGAGTTGCAAATAGTTTCAAAACATGTATTTCTAATATTCTGAATGGATTATGTGCAAATATCAGTACATAACCCAGACTTCAAATAAAGGAAGTTTAAAACTTATCCTCACAAGGGCATTAACAACTAACGAGAAAATTAACGTTTCTCGTCTTGGAGCTGTTCTTACAAGACATTCAATGTTTTAAGCTCAAGAAAAAGGATAGTGTACGTATCAGTACGCTTACCCTTAGCGTTAGAAGAGAAGTCCTCTAACATTTGGTTTTTTAAAAAGTTGAACACGATTTTTCAAGAATTTCTTGATGACAATTCATAATTTTCAAATTATGTATTCAACACTCTAACCCTCACAATGTTTTCAAAAGACAACAATTTTTCAATTGGTCCTATTTTTGAGGGGGAGTTTTTTGAAAAAACGAAAGTTTTTAAATGTCTTGGATACATCAACAACACAACTCTTTATGTACAAAACATTACAAAATTTTCCAAACCAATATTCTGATAATATTCTCCCACGGAATTTTCAAGACATATTTTTATCACATGGGTATTTCAAAAACTAAGATGTTTTATTATTTAAAAATAATAAGGGGAGAAAATATAATTAGAAAAATATGATCTAATCTACTCAATGTGCTAAAAGTAAGAAAAGTTTTTATGGTTCGATCGTTATACCCAACAACATCCTTAATTTCACGACGATTCTGAAGTGTGGTTATGTTAGGAATCAATCCTATGATCCCAACCAGAACCGAGGATCTACCCAAGAGATAATCCCAAGTTAGAAACAGAAAGGTCCTTAGGTTATGATTAGAGATGAATGAAAATGGGAATAATGCCGACAAGATTGAGCTAACACTAGAACCTCACAACAAGGTGTTAGTAATGACGTCCTGGTAAGCATTGAACATTGAAAATGAAAGAAAGATGGATAAAGGGTCTAAAAAAGAAGCTCTCCCACACACTTAAGGCCGGACACCGGTCAATCACATAATCTACCAGAATTACAAGATGATTGCAGAGATTAGAAACGTCATCATGGACCCATGATGCAATGCACAGGAAACCCCTTCACTCATCCATTTCGTTTCTCTTTAACAGAAACTTAGCTCATTTGTCACGGAGATACACCACTTATCTATTGACAATCTCTCTCAAGATTGTTGATATTGAATAGGTGGCAATTGTGCTCCAGCCTCTGTTTACAAACACCAAATGCACTAATCAGAGTCAGAACCAAGAGATTAATCAAATCTTCGTTTAGGACACATCATTTCAGAACACTTGTTGAACATCATCAAGTTTCATAAGTCTGTTAACAGAAAAGAGTCCTAAACGAGCAATATGCCTTGTGAGATATTTTCCAAAACAATCCGAGTGATACTATAAGTATTCACAATGAAGATGGAAAAACCTGTCTTGAGTTCAGCTATCAAACAAGCTCTTGGTAGGGTGAACTTGCGCGAGATTCTATAAGAATCCAAACTTGTGGACAACTGGATAGCAATTTGGTCCAGTAATGAATAGATTGGTTAATGAATTGTTGATAAAAGATTAAAACTCCCGATGTGCTACAAAAATGCTTTTTAACAATAAATACGTCGATTTGATTTTCAAATCAATTTTCTCATTATGCACTAACATAAACCTGCAGGTTAAAACGGGCGGTGACAGAAATCCCAAATCACCAAAAGTCGATTCCATTACCACCTGTTTCATGCTTATTCTTACATGACAAACTATCATGAGAAAGCTCAAGAATTAAAGACAAAGAACTTCCGCAAACTCATGATTTAGAAGCTTTCAAGATTGAAGGCATAGTAAAAATGAGAATATTGTTCAAGAGAATACACGATCGCAAGATGGCATAGACGTTAAAGATAATGTCATAGGCTCAAAAGTAAAGATCGCAAAGCATGAAGGAACACGCTTACAACAAAGAACAAAGAGAAAGACCAAGACCACATAAGCTTAACGACAAAAGCAATCTCATGATCTCATGAAGGAATGTCATCAGTGAACTCACTTCGGGGGAGATTGTTAGCCTCAAAATATTGAGTCGAACATGAAGTTCGTTCATTATGTATGTTAGTCTTGGTTAATCAATTAGTTAACGTTGTAATAGGAAAGTATCGGGAACCGGGCTCGATAGTTAATCTAATATTGTATATGTTTCGGGTTTAATCCCAAGCAAAACCTGAGCCCGATCCTAGTCAAATATCCTGAACATCACTTAATGTGTCGGGGTATATAAGTAACTTTTCCACCTAGGAAAAGTTAGTAGTTGATTTTCTAAATAACTTTTTTTTCCATTCTCTCTCTAAATTCTCTTATCTCTCTCTCTTCTTTCTCTCTCTAAAAGATCAACTCTCTCTCTCTCTAAATTTCTAGGTTGATTCATGTATGATATAGGTTATGAAGTGATATACGGGTTCCTACACCTGCATTGAAAACTATAGATCCCCAAGATTTATTGGATTCCTTTTTGTTAGCAGATAAAGATTTAATATTCTTAGGTTTGCTAACGGGAACATTAGTTTATATTTCTTAGGTTTCCTTGAGTAAATCAATGTTACCACAGGCTTAGGTGTATCACTTTCTAGAGCAGTTCGTTTCCTAAGGGGCACTTTAGCAGTTGTGACCAGTAGGTCTCCAAGTGTATCCAATATTTGTGAACACTTTTCCTGTTGGTTTATAAACTTTTCTCTTTGAACTTTTCTTAACAGATTTAGATTTAGTACGAGCATTCACATCATTGATAAAATCAAGAACACGCAAATCATGATTATCAAAAAGCATGTAACCATTACACTTAACACATAAAGGTTCATAATTCGCATTAAGCTTGGAATGCTGCACATTTACAGTTCCTTTAGGTTCAACAGCACTGTTCTTATTTTTCAAACTAGATTTAACTGTCCTAGGGTGGGCTTCTACTTTATTCTTCTAAGTACTACTTGGTGTTTGCTGAATCTTATCTTTCTTTGTATTGCCTGAAGGCTGTGATCCGCTAGCACTAGTAGACGGTTTTACTCATGTAGAAGATAACATAGGTTTGTTAGAAACTAGGTTTGATGAAGAAGCTGTTTTTGTGTTTATGTTTCCTGAGGATGTGATGGGCTCAGTGAATCTAACTCTTTTGTCCTTGTTCTTTGGGGTCACAGCTACTAATTTGTCACTTGAATTGTTGATACTAGAGTAGGTTTGTCTGATTATTAGAAGCAACTCCTGAATTCGTTTGGTATACTTACAAGCAGATTCTAGGGAATTATTTAGAGGATTTTGTGATTTTCCTTGTTCCACTATTTCCCTAAGAATCACAGCTTATTCCTGAGTGTGCCTAAGGTAGTCAGAATGAGCTGTCATATTGTTTAACAATCTAGGGGCTATTGGTTCCACATCAATATTAAGCATTTCTAGAGCAATTGTGTTTTTGGTGACAACATTATCAGCTAAATCTTTTCCTTTAAGTTTCCTTAATTCATCTTTGAGAGCTGTAATGACCAAACCTTTTTCCTGAAGACTTACATTTAAATCAGAGATTTCCACAGACTTTTGATTGACTTTATTAATTAAAGCATCACATTGTTCTTTTGATCGAATACGTGTTGGTTTGATCGAGTCATAAAGTTGTTTATAGGTCTGTTTCAAATGTTTATTCTCAGCAATAAGTTTTGACACCCTATGATCCAATTCAATATTTATCGTTTCAATCTCTTCTATGTCCTTTTTGATCTTATCCTCATTCATATTTCCACTTAGAGATTTAATTATCTCTTTCAACTTTTTTATGACTGTGTCTTTCTCTTGCGACTGAGCTTTCAATTCATTTAATTCAAAATATTGATCAAAACTTGGAGCACTTTGATTTGAAACAGAATTGTCTCTTTGAAAAATTTCCTGATTAAGTTGAGTATCAACTTCTAAAGAGATGCAATGTTTTTCAAGAGTGGTATAACTTCTGAACAGTTTATCGTAAATCTCTTTTTCAATGAAATCCTTTTTGTTGAGAAGCTCAGTCTCAAGTTTGAGACACTTTTCACATTCATGCACATTCACATAAGCATTATCCACAGAAGAATTCACAATTATGTTCACTATATCTTTGCTAATGACTTGTTCCAAGAGTCGTTCGTTTTCATTTAAAACTTTATTCATTTTAACTTCAAATGTTTTGGACTCTAAACGATGTTGTTCCACAGCCTGTTCCATTTGATGAAAGACGTTTTGGACTTCAGTAAGTTCATCAATTAAATATTGATCGAATGTATTGAATATGTCCTTTAGTGCTTTTACAAATGGAATAATTTCATCCCTAAAACAAGCTTTTGTATGTTCAAACCCCCATGAGCCCTCAGTGATGGCTGTGGCCGTGGTTCTTTCTTTGACAACCACGTCAAAGCCAGCAAGATGGTGTTTAAGTTTCTTCAAACTCGTATTAACCATGCTGACTTTAGGAAGTTCTTTTGGAACCTCAACTTTGGTGGGTCTACAAGAAGGACTAGGATCTGAAGAATTCATAGAATTCTAAGACCAAAAGGCTTGTTCAGCAGATAATTCAGTTTGTGGAACAAATCATTTTTCAAAATCTTGAGAAAGTTGGTTAAGAACAGCATAATCGACTGGTGTAGTATTAACTTTCTTTTCTAACATCATAGGATCCTTTTGTTTTAAAAGCATTTTTGAACGACTCTCTTCAGCAAGCAGTAGAGTCTCTTCAGAGTCAGGAATCACAATAGCACTCGTATTCTTAATGACATTACCATCATAAAGCTTTGGTTCCAACTGCTGAGCTTTCTTCAGATAGAAAGGATTTTGAAAACCTAGAGCTTGTTTAGTGGTATGATCATAGAAAAACTGAGGTTTCGTCAACATGTGAACAGTTTGTGCAGATTGATCTCTTTTAAAAACAATATTATCTAGCTGTTTGATCTTCTTTTCTAACGCAATCTCTCTATCGATGTTTTCCCCCCCCCCCCCCCCCCCCCCCCCCCCCCCCCCCCCCCCCCCCCCCCCCTTATAAATTTTTCTCCTAGATTCTTCTTTCTTAAAATCATTTTTGAGAAGAGTAACTGTTTGCATTAAAGATTCCTTTTCTTTTAAATGTTCAGAAAGAGTTTGTTTAAGACGATCAATCTCTACAGACTGTGCACTTGAATCTGAAACGATATCATTACTCCTTAAATCAACATTTTGTCCTTCTTTCAAAACTTTAACTTGTTCCTTATATCTTTCAAGCTCAGCAGTTAAAGTATCATTGACACTTTTATTTTCCAGATTTATCTTGGTACAATTAACTACTTGGGTTTTCAGTTGTTCAATCATAGATAATATCAGTGCATCTTGTTGTGCAGAGGAGTTAGAATTCTAAACAGCTGCCTGTTGTGATTCAATCACATACTGAGAATAAGGAATGATATTGCTATCACTGGTTATTTCAGTCTCTGAGTGGTTCACAACATTCGACTGTTCAGAAGACGGCATCGCCTGCACAGCTTGATTAATCATATTATTATTCATATTATCATGATTGTGTACCTCAGCAAGAGCATCTGAACCATAATGAGATAAATTCGCCATGAGAGCAACTTTGGCAGTGTTGAGTTCATCACAATCAGAGTCATATGCATCCAAATCATCAGCTTGATAAGCAGCATTATGAGTAATGACAGTCTGTGTGGCTTGACCTTCTGGAATTCCTAGATCTGCCAAAAATGCAAGTTCCTCCTCATGTAGAATTTGACCACTTGCTTGAGCTTGTACCAACAAAACTTTATCCTTAAACCATGAATCATCCCGTTTCCTCTTTGGTTTAGTGCATTGTTTGGACATGTGGCCTTCCCCTTTGCAGTTGTAACATATAACAGTCCTTTGTTTCCCAGAATTGCTTCCACTTGCTCCTGGAGTGTATGTCCTTGTAGTACCCGCAGCTAAAGAAGTTTGTCTCCCCTGAATTGGTTGTAAGGTTACTCTTCCATTATTAATGGTAGCTTGTTGCCTAGGGTTTGACGAATTCCTCAGCTGATTATTGGTAGTGGGGTAGCAGGAAGTGACAACAGCAGTCAAGAAAGACATCATGTGATTGATGGCATCAATAGGATCATCACCTTTCTGGAACACTGGAACAATTAGACCTGAGTCTGGTTGGGAAAATTCAGATTGTTGGTTAACTGTGGGAGCATATTCCAATTAAGGGATGGATGATGATGGAGAATAAACGTTATGGTGATGTGATGATTGATAATTATTGGATGGATAACTGATTGAAATAGGTGTTGATGATTGATGAGTTGAGTATTATTAAGACTGATAAGGTGATCCATACTGTGGAGACTGATATTGTGAAACTTGTGGTTGAAATTGAGTTTTTTGGTATGATTTTTGATAAGTTTGATAAGGAGACTAGGTCATCTGATGGGTTATAACCAATGCAAGCGGATCTGAGTTGCGTTCATGCATTAAACGAACCTCATTTGCATGAAATTCATGTTGTCCCAAGTAAGCATGAAGCTGATCAATGTTAGTTGTGTGCAAATCCCAAACCAGTTTGACATCTGTCACAAATTTGCTCCACTCAGGAGGAAGAGTATTCAAAAACTTGGTGTTCACTTGAAATTGTTCCAGTTTCATGTTGTAGATGTTCATGTCATTGAGTAGTAGTGAAAATCTCAAGTAGAACTCATGTAGTGTTTCCCCTTTCTTATAGGCAAACTTATCGAATTCATCATAAAGCTTACACACTCTTTCCTGTTTTGTCAATGAAGTTCCTTGCATGAGAAGTTGAATTCTTTCCAAGGTTCCTGGCGTCTTTTATGTTTGCTACCAATGCATAAAAGCTCATGGTGGTAGTCCTTGGAGAATGATATTTGTTGCCTTGACATCACAATCACCTTGAATTGCTTCCGTAGCAGATAATTCAGAATATTTCTTTGGTCTAGTCACTCCATTTTCCTCAATTGAAGGCCAAATGAGTGGACCATTTACAATGGATTCAAGGATCATTCGTCCATGTTGTCTATTCATCATGTATTGCTCTATTGCTTTCTCAAGATTATACATATATTTCACTTAGGTGGTCGATTGTCGTGCTCCGTAAGATATTGCTTTATCAGAAGAGTCGTCATTGTGAAATTGTTTGTTGAATTTGATTATTGGCGTTAGATAACGGGTGGTAGAAAGGAAATTATGTGTGATTGTTTGTCTTTTTAATGTTTGAATTTCGTGTAAATCACGGGATCTTACATATTCTTGAACAGAACCTAGAATAAACAAGTTAATGTATCACGGGAATTTTACAAGTCAAAGAAATTTTAAAAACGTTTATTGGATGTGAGTAGGGGTGTGATTCGGTAACGTGGTTGATGGTCGGTGTATGGTGTCATGTACTTGGAAGTTAGTCTCATTGGAGTAGTTACTTGTTAGGGGCCTTCGGGGGTGTGATCAGTGTTTAGGGTGTTGGTCGAGATCCAACATATAGGGGGGGAGGGTTAGTGGGGAGGGGTGGGTGTGGGGTGGGTTGTGGGGATAGCGGTGGTTAGTACAGCGTGGGGGATGGAGGGGGTGGGGGTGGAGTCTGGCGTATGTGGAGAGTAGTGGCTGAAGGGGGGGGTGGATCGGATTGGGGAATCACCTGGTGAGGGTTCACGTCGTAGGGTGGGGTGGTTGGCGTAAGGGCGATGAGCCTTGTTTGTTCGGTAGTGGTTAGCTAGGGGAAGGGAAAGGTGTTCGTCATTGGGCGGGGTGGTTAAAGGACGGTGGAAGAAAGGTGGGCAATTGTGTAAGTGTCGATAATGTTGAAGGTTGGCGCAGTGGTGGGTGGAAGGGAGAGTGTTGTTGGGGCGTACTAGGTGTGGGGGGGGGGAGGGAAAGGTAGCGGGAGTCGAGGAGGAATGGTTAATGTACAGTAGGGGTGGCTGGGAGAAATAGTGTTTTGTATGGGGGTTGTTGACTTTTTTAGTTAGGTTAGACTTGGCATTCGATTGAGTGCATCGAGCGGTCTTTTGTAGTTTGCGTGGTCCTTTTTTTCGAGTTTAGCTTTCAGGCGCGCTTTCGGTTTTATTGTTGTAGTGTTTTTTTTCGGTTCTAACTGTGAAATAACTAGATCGGTTCAAACTGTGAAACAACTAGATCGGTTCAAACTGTGAAACAACTAGATCGGTTCAAACTGTGAAACAACTAGATCGGTTCAAACTGTGAAACAACTAGATCGGTTCAAACTGTGAAATAACTAGATCGGTCTTCACTGTGAATAACTAGTTCGGTTCCAACTGTAAAATAACTAGATCGGTCTTCAATGTGAATAACTAGTTCGGTTCCAACTGTAAAATAACTAGTTCGGTCTTCACTTGAAAAACAACTAGATCGGTTGTCACTAGAGTAAACTAGTTCGGTTCACACTTGAAAAACAACTAGATCGGTCTCACGAAACCCACTTTTTCAAAACTCAAAAAGACACGTTTTTGACGATTGTTTTTCGAAATTTTTTGTACCAAAAGAGTTACTAAGCCTATAGGGACAATAAAAATAAAAACTTTAAGGTTTTTAAGCCGAAAAATTTAAAATCAAGATTTTGACCTTTATAAAGCTAATGAACCCAAATGACACAAAATAAGAAATTTTTCTATGAATCTAAGCACACACACCTATATCCAAGGATACTAGATCAAAGCTACCTATGTAGATGATCTTTTAGTGTGAATCTAAGCTTAGAAAAACAAGAAAAAAAATAAAAAATTCAAATGGTAATAAAGGAAAACTACACGAAAAAATTTAACAAACACAATATCTAAACACACCACTCCATGGCTCTTGATACCAATTGAAGGACTAATGTAATAACATACTAGATGAGAGGGAAATAGATTGTTTTAGTGAGAGAAAAGGTTGGATGAACACTTAGAGAGAGAAAGTAAACATATATTAATGTGTGTAAAAATAAGCAACCAACCACCTCTCCAATGCATGGAGAGGTGTTTATATACTTACAATGGATGGTGGGCTTGGGCTTGGGCCTTCAGCTAACTAACTATGTAAGTTTTCAAAAATTACTTAACGAGCTAATGACAGTTATCTATGGAAGCGACTGACACTTTCCTAGGAATTTCGTATTCCTAACACTTTCATTATAACATAAATACTTGTCCAGGATTAGTATTATTGTGTCGTGCCATATAAAGTAACTAATATCAGTACCAGTTGATGTGTTAGGAATAACTGCAAGAAAGTTTTGAATTTGTGAAGGATGCGCATGCCAAGGCAAAAACGACCACATTTGCTGCAGGATATCAAAGATACAGCCATTTGATAAGGAGAAAATGGCGCAAGACGCAGCACAACGTGCAAAATAAGTGGCATACTAAAAGATGTACCCCGTTATCACTTTATGTTATTTGCTTATTTTACGGCTTAGGCGGGCTAGGTTATTAGTGACTTTCGACTCTTCTTTCATTAACTGGAATCGATGATATTACATATTTTGTCATTGTTATTTTATACAACTAAAACATTGATCATTATTACCAACACCCGTGTGCATCACATAAGTCATTTCATAACCCATACGATACAACACATTTCAAACACAACTCTTGCATTGCAATTATATTTTAACCATGAAACAGCCATAAAATACAAAATCCGTTACATGAACAGACCATAGACATGACGGCCAGTTAGTTTAATTGGTAAGTAATATGTGTAAAATACACATATCTGTTTATACCTAAAATAGCCCAATTAAACCCAAAACAGGCTAAAAATGGCAAAAATATACTTGTTTTTGTGTTTTGTGTGTGCATGTACGGATATATCAAAAATCACAGGAAAACCGTCAAAAACGGGCAAACACGGACACGAGAAACGGAAGAGCACAAAAGAAGCCAGAGATGCAAAGCCAAAGCCAGGAAAAGTCAAAAAGTCAAAGTTGTGGTCAACCTCCAGTCAACCTTGGTCAACAAAAGTCAACCATAAAAGGACAAAAACTCCAATATTACCATTTGAGTCCCTCAAGTTTCCAAAAGTTACACAAAAGGTCCCTATGACTAAATGGGCCCTTAAAACCTTACCCGGGCCCAATACCCTAAAGCCCATTTCCCTTTTATAAAAGTCCAGGGACTTGTTCTGTGTAGGTCCAACCCTAGATAGATCTTTACGCCTGTTGAGGTTGTAGAGCACTTATGTAATCACAAGCAACTCTAAGAGAGACTCTAACAAATAAAACTATTGTTTACGCGGAATATAAACAACAGAGTTAAAGAATTACTAAAAACAACGATCCTCTATGGATCTTTTCTATTGATAATGAAAGTGTTTTTCTGATTGATTGTTTCATCAATCACCATAGGTTTCTTAAATACACATGAAACCCTAACTACTTGTTTCCTTAGGACTCGCTAAAAGCTAAAGTGATAAGTGTTATCACTTCCCAGGATATCTCATGCATATCCCTATCACTAACTAACTTTAACTGAAACCCGGAGTAGTAAGCATAATACTACTAGGACTAATATTGTACTACCAGCAGGAATAACATTTGTTCTGCCAGCACTAACTATAACATTATCCTTACCAGTAGGAACTACATACCTACCAGCAGGAATAACTTTACTCTAACCGTGAGGGAACTACATACCTACTAGTAGTAACTATCTATTACAAACTTCCTAACAATCCTCCCCTAAACTTGAATTTGACACAGTTAACTTCAAGTTTCTAGATAGATCTTTCGTTGAAAACACCAGAGGATTGAATAGCAATATCTTGAAATCGACTCCAAAAGCAACCTTCATAAACTTTGAATCAGCAACAAGACAATCAGCATCTAATCGTGGACTGCAACAAGATCACCACAGCTACATGAATGGGTTTGATAAGCCTTTACCAAGTAGCCATTCACTCTTGGGCTAGTCAGTCCATTGGCACCCAGAAAGGGTCAAATCCATGGAGGACTGAGACCATTTTCAACTCATTAGTACATGAAACATCGGCGAGTTGAGAACCCTAATGATTTTTGGCAAACCATCACAGCCATCAACGGATTTGATTTAGTCTTTACCAAGAGCCGTACTCTCTTGGACTAGCCACTTTTCATTCCAAGAATATGGCAAGTGAAAACCATCCAGTTTTGGGTAACCTGGCAACCAACAACGGATTTGAAATGCCTTTACCACATAGCCGTTTGCTTGTGGGCTAGACAATCCTTGGGACCCAGAAAGGGTTACTCCCATGGTGGATTGCAAACCATCTCAACTTATTGGTACGTTAAACATCAGTCAGTTGAGGGACTCTATGATTTTAAGCAAATCATTAAAACTATATCAATTCATTCTGGTCATATACCTGGGAATTGAAACCATACCTCAATTGATTCTAGCCTAATGGCCTGGTAATTGAGAACCAAAATTCAATTAATTCTAGCCATAAAGGCCTGGCAATTGAGAGTCATAGAGTGTTGCACCAAAAATTATTTTCCGTTAAAGATTGTGCCATAAAACCAGTTTATTAGATCACTAAAATACAAAGATAAGCCTGAAAACCAAGTTGCTCATCTACAGTTGAAAAACCAAGTGACCCAGTCCTAAAAGAGTATACTAAAAACCAAGATTTTCCAAGAGTCAAAAACCATGTACAACAAGCTTCACAAAATATAGATGAAAAACCAAAGGACTAAACAGACCATAACAAAAGATAGAAGAAAACAGCAAAAAATAATAAGAGATATATAACAAACTTAACAGTACCAGTCATAAACCTTAGGACGCCTTGAATCAGCAATTTGTTTCTTGAGAAAGGCAATCAACTGAACCGCTGTGGTAAGTTCATTACCCACTGTTTCTTGACAAATTTCCAGCTGATGATCAAGCATCCGTTCGATAAGGTTGACAGAGAGAGGATACCTCTTATCGACAAACATATGTACAACAAGTCCACCAACTGTCTCCAATACATGAACACCAGAATAAGAATATAGCTTCCAACTTTGAATGCTCCAAGTTTGTTGGTTCTTCCAAACATTACTACCATCATTCACTTTAGGTGAATCCATCAACACCTTAAGGTCTCCCCAAAGAACAAGACCAATTCCCGCAGCTTTCTTATCCTGCTAAAATGTCATCACACGGCCATAAATGGTCATCAAATCTGCTCTAGTAACCAAGTAAAGGATTTCCTGAAGACTGGTGAAGTACTTGCGAGAGTTGTCTTTCCTGTAGATGACATTGATCCAGCCTAACCCCGTAGGCAATAACTCCCAGTCAACAACAGCATATAAATTAACAGGTGTATCATCATCAGAAGCAGAATCCGCATCAGAAGCATACTTAAGGCACACTTTGTGTTCAGCTTCAGGATCTCCTTCTTCAATTGGAATGGTAGATGGAGAAGTATGAACACCTTTTCTGCCTAATCGCTTCTTCTTGGTACCAACCTTCTTGAGTGAGGAGGCAGTGTGTTGTGCTGTAGAAGCAAAGTTAGAAGGAACTTCAACATCCTCTATTGTAGCTTTCTGAGAAGGAACTTCAACTTGAGCGTCTGGAATATCCTGAGAATGAGAAGGAGCAGCAACTTCCTCTCGTGAAACATTTTGAGAAGGAGTTGCACCTGCTTCTTCCTGTGGAACACCGTGAGAAGGAGCTTCAACGTTTACTTCATCATCACCAGTCTTGAGTTTCTTTGAAGAGGCACTAGTCATTGGACTGCCATCTCTTTTTAAACCCCTTGTGAATGCAACAACTCTTTGGATCTTATCAAACTCTTCTTGAAGCTGTTCAGGAGAGAGTTTTCGAACTTGAGCCATAGTCCAACCAGTAGAGTATACAGCAGGACCTTGATTCTTCACATAAGTGCGCATATATTGCCTGAGCTGAGATGGTGTCATAGGCCTCTCCCTCCGTTCTTGAGCCCGTTGTTCAGCAAGTTCTTTTCTTCGAGTATTGACCAACGCAACCATCCTGGCTGCAAAATCATCATCAGTAAATTCAACCCCGAAAATTGTGGAAGATAAGTCTGGATTTGCTTGAAGACGAGCCAAAATTATATCCCAAGCAGCATCTGAGTAGTTTGCAGCAGATGCAAGAACCTCTTGCTGTCTCTTTCTTTGGTCTTCAGTCATCTCAAAGTCTTGAGACATCTGCCTAGTGAACTGAGCATCCTTCATAAGAGATTCAGCTCTTTGCTTTTCGAAATCTGCGAGTTCTTGAGCTTGTAATCTCTAAGCAGCCTCCCAACCTAGTCTTTCTTCTTCCAATTGCTTGAAAGTCTTATCATGAGTTGGAGTAGGTTCTTCAACAGCAACACCTTTTCCCTTTCTTGCATCTCTGACAGGTGATGAAGGAGTTTCAGGTGTAGTTCTACTACCAGCAGCAACAGCAGGAACAGAACTACTGGTAGGAACAGTTGTGCTACCAGGAAAAATGGTTGAAGGACCAGTAGGAGCACCATCAGAAGGAACCTCAGTAGGAAACTCAGTAGAAAGAGGTGGACTAGGAGGAATATCAGCACCAGGAGAAACATCAACATGAGCATCTGAAGCAGCAGCAGCCCTAGCCAATTTGATTAGAGAATCCACATCATGCTTTTCTTCTTCTTCTTTATCAGACTCACTCATAACCACCTTCCTGCTCCTTGTGTTGAGTTTCAACTCCAAAGCTTTAACCTTCTTTACTAATGTACCCACCACATCCTTAAATAACAGCTTGTGTGCCTGAAGCTCGGATTCTAAGGTACTAACTTTTTGCACAAGTTCAGACACTAGAGAAGACAAAGCAGTTAGTGTGGCAAGGTCCTCAGCACCTCCTGAGGTTGGACCTTCAGGGGGAGCTTGAGTGGACCTGGGAGGAGTGGTGTGGAAAGATCCTCCTAGTGTATCAGCTTCCATATTTGTGGAAGTAAAAAGGTCAGGATCAGACTCATGTGCTCCTGGAAAAAAGGCAATGTTGGGGTCTGAAGTGTGACCCTGCTTAAACACTAGAGGAATTTGGTCTGTTGTTGTTGGTCTTGGTGGTGTTGGTAGATGTGCTTGAGATTGATCATGCTCAGGCCTTATCTCTTGAATAGTCTCAGGAATGGTTTGAGGGACATCTGGTGCAACTTCCCCTGTACCTTCATCTGCTATAGTAGCTTGAGCAGGGGGAAGCATTGCAGCTAAAAGTGGCATGTGGTCCCCATTAAAATTTAACCTCATGTTAGCAAAAAGTTTGCTTG
>BQNB010126443.1:0-19600 GCA_026074375.1 Tanacetum coccineum
TCAAACACGGCTGTGTAAAACAGAGGAAATGTACACATAGCAAGTTATATTAACAGCTAACATGTCTAATATAGTTGCCTATAAACACGTATGCTACAACCATTTTAGTTTTTTAGACTTGTAGCATTCTGAGCCAAAAATGCCCACATCTTGAGTTATGTCTGTGACGCGGGTAATAGCTAGACGACGGTAAAGGTGGTGGTCACCGAAATATAATAGTATTGATCGGTAAAGGTACATATAGTTGTCAAGACAAGAAGGGAAGGGAATGGAGAAACAACTCGGTGTGAACATTATGGCGGTGTAAGTTCAAATCGGGTGGTTTTGGACGTGGCCGGGGAGGAGGTCGTAGGTCGGGTGTCCAGGAAAGGTCGATAATCGAGATTGTTCGAAAGAACATACGAGTAATTAAGTGCTGCTGTGAGTGAAGGGTGTGATATAAACGATTAAGGTGGTGATTGTTGGGTTAATTGTTTATTAACTCACCACAAAACTGTTGGGATTTAAATACCTAGGTAACTAGTTTAGCCACGAGTACGCAGCGGATAGGACCTAGTAATAGCATATGGTTGAACACATAATAACAGTACATATAAAGCGTACCTTTTGATAATATGATCAAGAAAACGAAACAAGCAACTAAATTAATTGCCTCTACGGTTGCTCACACAATCACGTCAACCGAACACGTTAAGCTATGCTAGGCTTAACTTCACTAACTAACAACCCTTGTATCAATCCCGATTACCACGCAAACCCTTGACTTGTAACCGAATAAATAAAGAACCGAATTAGGGTTTATAAACCCTAATCCAACCGAAAACCTTGTAACCGAATAAAGCAAAAACCCGAATACTCTTTTGGGGTTTTTATTCCTTCGAACAGGAGATCAAACAAACTGCTTGTGTATGATTCTTGAGTGTCGAACAAGGAGGAATCAAGAACGAAAAGAACAATTAAAGCTTTAAGCTTTAATCGATTTCGGTTGTATAAATAAACCGAACACTAAACAAAACCCCTTGTTGATGCTTTATGGAACTCGGCTGGAAAACAATGAAGAAAAGAATTCGAGTATTGTTTGGTTTTTAATCTCAGAGATGTGTTGAATGAGCTAGGGGAGATGGGTATTTATAATCCCTTCACCCTAGTTGTAATTCACTTAGGAGACAAGTCCCAAGTTGATCACAATTCCTCCTTCACACTCCATATCCAAAAACCGGCTCTTATTCTCTTGTTCTCCTTATCCCATACTCGAACAAACACCCCTAGTTGAACCTTCTTAGGAACCGGCCACTTGGGAATGTCCTTGGGGTTCGGGCTTTGTTCATTTACGGTCCTTGGTATTATTAAAGTGAAGTATAAACGTATTCTCCGTGTATTAACGTGTGTGCCCCCAATAGGCTCACTTATATTCGTAACGTATTCGTGCTTTCGACTACCATAATCCAACAGCTCCCACTTGGGAGTCGAGTACACATAAAGTCTCATACCTATAATTGGCAAAGTCTAGCAACCCACATAATTATTTTTTTTCCAATTAGGAATATTTGAGAATAAATTTCAAAAAGCATCTCTGCTAATTAATGGTTAGTAAATTTTCTTGCTTTATAATCATCCCCTTTTGTTACAGATACCGTTAAACCATGGATTTGGTATCCTAAGTCATCCCAATAGTTTAACATTATTTTCTCGTTATAGAAATAATTCAGATATACCTAAAATTAAATCAAGAATCATACTTTGCAATTACCCTTTAGTACCCAGTCATTTATTCTGATTTTATTCTGGAAAGGGCCCATTGGTATCTTTCGCACATATCAAGTTGAGAACTAATCATTATGACTACAAGTGTTTTGATGCGTTATCACATACACTTGAACAAAACTTTATAAACACCATTGTTTCCAGTGGTCAGCGTTTGGCTAGTAATCACAAATGATATCCACCACATACAGAACTTGCTTGCATCTCAATTCTAAGGACAATTCTTATCAACATTTACGACATTTTACTTATGACATTGATCCAAAAGTAAATGTATACGAAAGTTGGGTACCAATATCATCCCTTGTGAATACATATGAGGTTGGTGGAACACATCCATATATTCACGAAGTATAACGCAACAACGCATATTTGCCTTACATAACAATATTGCTCCATATTAAATAACCGACAATAGACTTTTTAAAAAGAAAAAATCCATTCAAGGATTAAACATGCAAATAAGAATAACCGTTGTTATATGAAGGGATAACAAATCCCCAAGTATCTTTATTCATCAGGAATTAAAAACTGTCTTAACATTCCAAAATTATCCAAAATACTATCAAACACAAGAGTTACATTAAACTAGCTATCTTGGCAACAAAAATCCGATACTCCTAGTTAATTCAAATGCTTAGGGAAGGCCAAAGCCTTTATAAAGGTTAGCTAAATATCTCTTGTCAATCTTTTCGATCCTCCATCACCCATCTTAATGGTCTCGAGAAGATAGTGAACTTTTGCACAAAATGTCATGCACCTTTAGTACTTCCATCAATCTTTCGCTATTTGCATGGCTCCAGTTTTATTCACAATACATACTTATGGGTTCGTCATTGTTGGAACAATGCCAATCCCAGAAAATAAATTTACAACCATACAGCCTGTCTTTCGATGCATCAAAAGCAGTATATATTAGATCTGTAGATGAGGTTGCAAAAACTTTGTTTTGTACTTTCCAGTCAACAATTCGAGCGAGCCTCCATTTAGAAACGAACACAATATCCCGTCTTGAGACTTTAGGTTGTCAGCATCCGTCAGATATCCAACATCATGTAGCAAAAACTCGAGCTGTCATTTCATATACCTCCATATACAAGAAACATATCCGTAGTATAGCAATATACTATAAGAATATTATTACCATCAGATTCCATTGTTCTTCAACCCTATTGCTGTTTGAAATCCGGCTGCTATCATGTTTTGTAACAAAATGCAACAAAGGACGAAACATCTACAGCATACATACTAATCCTATAGCCGAAGCAAGGAAGTATTCTGCATGCGCTGTTTCTCAGCAGGCGTTGAAGCACCTTGTTGACTTACTCAATTAAGCTTTTCCTTGCATGGGATCGTTCCACGCTGGAATTTACCATATAAAATCGGGCTGGATGATTTTTCTCAATGTAAGCACTTTGGATCTTATACAACCATTTAAACCAACTTCAACCCTATCACGGTAGATCTTGATTCCAAGATTATATGCAGCTTCCCCTAAGCTCCTTTCATGGCAAAACTAAACTTTCGAGCGCGCGCGATAGATTTTACATCTTGTAACATTGGAATGTTGTTTTCCCATGAGAATATGTATCGACATTAAAATTCGGAATAGTATGGTTGGGGGTGTATGCGACATAACCCCACTAGCTTTTAGTATATCAACGTCTCATCAGCTTTTGAGTGAAACCGAATTTCTTGAATTCATCATCAAATTCGCTTATTACCTTGCCTTGAATGCTTGCTTAAGTCCATAAATGGAACGCTTAAAGGTTTGCATACCATGGTAAGGATATTTAGATTCACAAAACCCTCAGGTTGCTCATATAGACTATCTTCGAAGAGATTCCCTTGAGGAAGGCGTTTTGACATCCATTTACATACTCTCATAGTCTTAGTACGCGTCTATACTATAGAATCCTTATAGCTCTAATGTCTGCAGACAGGAGAATAAGGTTTCTTCATAATCAACCCACCCGTAGTTTGAGTGAAACCCTTTGCTACAAAACGACTTTAAAGATGTAATACTGCACCATCTATGTCAGTCTTTTTTTCTTAAAGAAGCCACTGCTACAACGGTATTCTAGCATGGAGAGGAATACAAACTAAGACAAACATCATTGTCTTTCATGGATTGCATTTCCACATTCATCGCATCAAGCCATTTCTTGGATTCAGGATCCAGCAATGCAGCTCTATAGTTAGCGGGTTCACCGAGATCCCCTAACTCATGTTCCTGCGCGGTTGATCGGGGATGTACATACACAAACGATCTGTGGAAGGCGGCGTGTCCTTGTGGACCTACGAATAGGATTGATATCACTTTTTTGGAGGTTCATCTATTTCTTGATCATCGTCCTCTCATGATTTTAAGCTAGTGTCTTCAGAAGGATTTGGTATCTTCTTCTTTTATTACTTAAGATCTTCCACACTCCCACTTGCTTTCAGATCCAAGAGCTTAGACTCAAAGAACTCAGCATTCCGAGCAACAAATACTTTGTTCTCAGATGGGCTGTAGAAAGAATATCCCATTGTTTCCTTTGGGTATCCTATGAAGATACTCTTAAAAGATCTAGGGTCAAGTTTGTCAGGTTTGGTAAGTGTATCATGCTTAACAAATGCCTCACAACCCCAGACTCTTAAGTAAGACAGCTTAGGGGCTTGCCCATGCCTATAAATTCTCGTACGTGTCTTATCAACCTGCTTAGATGGAACCAGTTGAAATGCGACAGCAGTCTCATTGGGCAAAATCCTAAAAGGACTTTGGTAAAGGTAGTTTGACGTCATCATTGACGAACCATGTCTGCAGGGTTTCGATTTTCTCCCTCTCTGACACTCCATTGTTCTGTGCGTGGTAGGAGAGTGCGATGGGCCAATCATCAATGCTCCTTTAGATGATCTAAATAACGCTTGACCCTATATTCACCCCCATAGATCAAAACCGTAGTGACTTAATGTCTTTTCCCGAGTTGGTTTCTACATTCCTTTTAAATAACCTTAAAAGTTTCAAACACTTCATGTTTTATGGTTTAGCAATAAGACATAACCATAAACGACGGAAAATCGTCATGAAAAGGTTACAAGTAGCTACGCCCTGTCTCGACAACTATTCTAGAATGCCCACATACATCGGTGTGTATCATCCCAAGTCATCTTTGGCCCTTTCCACTTTGGATGTGAATAGGGTTTTTTTTTTTTTGCCATCTTTCTAGACAAGCATGAAACAACATTTCTAATGACTCAATGTCAATAGAATTGAGAATTCCAACAATGATGCAAACTTTTCAATGCGTTTCTTGCTATGTGTCCAAACGACAGTGCCATAAGAGAGAAGAGTCTAAATTTATTTTGGCTCTTTTATTGGTAATTGCATACATAGAAACTACTACGTTTGTTATTAGAACAAACATATCTAATTTCAAAAATGCATCCTTAGAACAGCCATAGAAATAAACTAGATAATCCTTGAAACTGAAATAACATTGTTCTCATCAAAACGATTAATAAATCCATTCGTCACACAAATGTGAAACTGGAAAATCACACCCTCTAGTGATAGAGGAGCATAATTACAAATTGGTTCAAGACAATCACAATTCATAGGAGCTCTAAAAGATAAGTTCCAATTGCTTCAACGGCTTCCACGATTGACCATCGCCCACGGTACAGACTTAATGCCCTGTGTTCATCTTCCAACTTCCCCTAGACCCTGAGTATAATACAAAATATGAGTACCACAACCAGTGTCATAAACCCAATATGTACTAGGAAAAGAGTAGAGTTCTATGGTGAAAATACTTGAAGTGCTAGCTCCCTGAGATAGCTTCTTCTTTTTCATCAACTCTGACACAGATGCACGGACATGTTCCCTTCTCACAGTGCCTATTTCACCACATTCGTGCAAATGGCGTCCTTTTGCTAGGTTATCCATCTTAAGTGGTGGAAGGAGTCCTAGGTTTAGGAGCAAATTGAACATTGTTATGAGCATAGCCCCTTGTTCCTTTCCTCTACCTTTCCTCCCTTTACCAGCTTTGTGCGTTTATTCTTTTTGGTTTTTTCAGAACCCTCCTGCATCGTCCTTGCATGAAGTCAGGATTAGCATCTTTCTTTGGCAGCGATTCTTCATGCAGCTTAAGCATGGCTGTAGTTTCTTCACAGTCCTTCGCCCCTTTGCCAGTGCATATTGAAGATTCGCAACGAAGCTGGTAAAATCCTTATTGAGTGAGACTAAGATAAGACCACATGCAAGGTTGTGACCAACTGGTGATCCGAGTCGCTCCAAGTTGTCCAATGAAGCTCCTTCATCATAAGAACATGGTGCTAACAGATTGACCTTCCTAGCCTTCTTCCCTGCCAAGTGTGAAATTCTCTTACAGTCAGCAAGAGTTTCCTGTTCAGCTTGTTTGGAAAACAAGCTTTTAGTTCCCGGAGCCTATGTCATAAGCCACCAAGATGACTAGATTTCGTTGGATATCTAGGGTCCATGGTCAACAACATGATACAACAACTTCCCTTTGCCCTTTAACGCCCATCAGCATGAGCTACAAGTCCTCAGGAGGAATTTTGCTCTCCATGTTGTGCAACTGGTGCAGCAGGAATAGGGATGCTCAAGGTAATATTCCTTTGTCCTTCATTGAATGTACCAAACGTAGTTGTCTGTCCAATCATTGAAGTTGGGTCCAGTGTGTCTTTGTTTCTCGAAGAAACTCCTGTATACAGAATGGTTGCCGGACTGAGTTATCATCTAAAAGAATTGTTAAAATCATGTTGTATTTTCGTTAATTATATTCTTAATTAATTAACTACCCAATTATTTGTACTAGTTAAGACTAAGATCCATCTGCAGTCCCACTTATACCCTAGTCTGACTGACCAGATGTAAAACAAGTGGGCAAGAGAGTGCACGAGCCGTTAATGCATTTTCATGCAACTCTTATATTTATGATACTTGTCGAAAACATTAGTCAGCGTGTATAACGTTAAAAGCTATGTTTAGTATCATCTTATGCCTCGGGTACAGGGGCGCTGACCAAGAGACTCGAATTAAGTCACCAAACGAGATGGTGTGGAAATACGTCAAAGGTCTGTCCAGTAAGAATAAATTCACCATGGTTGGTATGGGTCCAGGGGTCTGACCCAAGAGACTCAAACCAAAGTGCCGTGTTCTACATTGGATGGCATAGACTTAATAATTTTCCATAAGGGTATTATTCACATAATGATGTGTCAAACGTGTACAAAGAAGCATGTAAATCAACTTTTAACACATTTTAAAAAAACCTTTATTTATGAAACTGATGACATACCATGGTTCACAACGGTAACTCCAATCGAACAGTCGCAAGAAGCAGAAGAAAAAGGTCAGCGCGAAGCGTAATAAAAACATATTTCTTTAGAAGTTACGTATAACAACCCGCCTTAAGACTCTCTGATACTGTTCTACGTGATGAGGACGTACTTCCCAGAGTCCATAGCGTCCAGTTTTTATTTCAGAAAAACAAGTTTTCATTAATTTCGTCTTATAATTTTCACAAAAACAGTTTTCCACGAACAAATGGTTGGTCACTATGAGCATACATTAGGCTGTAATAATTAAATAGACTATTTTAACATCAATCTTTTAGTCTATGGCCTATTTAAGTACTCAGCGTGTAAAAACAATTTAGACATTAAATAATCATGCATATCAAGGATTCATAATTAAAAGATGACATTAAGCATACAAGTAACATGTAAAATCCGAGTCCTCTCGCGAGCTTCCCCAATTGGATAACCATATAACCCTCACTAGTTTTCAGCTTAGTACCTAGGTCTGGCCACATGCATCACTTAATGATTGCGTGTTGTCTTAAGCCCCGGAATAGTAAAATTAAAAGAGCATGCAATATTTACTAGTTTATTTTCATTTCCCTTTTATCATATTTTAAACAATTAACAGTTTCAATATCTAGATCTAACTGAATTTTATTTTAACTATGGCATAGGAAGCTCTATCATTTGTCTTATTTGTCTAGCAAAACACAAATAAAATCCTTAACGCAATAGCAGATCATCTAATGATGTTTCAATTTAATAGGCAAAAGACAAGGCATGTATAATTAAAACATAAAGTGGTAACCCATAAAAACTAAAATGAGTGACACGGATGACCAGCTATACTGTTGGGATTTAAATACCTAGTCACTATTTAGCCACGAGTACGCATGCGATAGGACCATAGTAATAGCAATGGTTATCACAAATAAAAGTAAATGAAACGCGTACCTAATTGCTAATAAGATCAAGAAAACAAAACAAGCAACTATAAATAATTGCTCTTACGTTGCTCACGAACAATCCCGTCAACCGACAACACGGTTAAGTCAATGCTAGGCTAAACTTCACAAACAACCCCTTGTATCAATACCCGATTACCACGCAAACCCTGTGAATGTAACCTAATAAATAAAGAGCCATTTTGGGTTTATAAACCTAATCTAATATACAAACACCATAAAACATCGAATAACAACCCACTCCGAAATACACTTTTGGTTGTTATTTCCTTCGAACAGGAGATCAATACAAACGCTGTTTTAGGATTCTTGAGTGTCCGACCAAGAGGAATCAAAAGAACGAAAAGAACATTATAGGCTTTAATCTGTTAATCGATTTCGGTGTGAATAAACAAACCGAACACTAAACAAAACCCCGTTGTGATGCTTGAATGAACTCGTCTGGAAAACAAATGAAGTAAAGAATTCAGTATTTTTTTGTTGTTTGTTTTTTAAACTCAGAGAATGACGAATGATCTATGGGGAGATGGGATTTATAAATCCCTTCTCCCTAGTAGTTTGGAATTTACTTAGGAAGACATAGTCCCAGTCGATCACAATTCCCCTCCTTCACACATCCATATCCAAACCGACTCTTATTCCCTGTTCTCCTTATCCCTTACTCGATACTAACACCCCGACTTTGAGACCTTCCTCTTAGACCGGGCCACTTGGAAAGTCCTTGGGTTCGGGCTTTGTTCATTTACGGTCCTTGTATTTTTAACGATGAAGTATAAAAACGTATTCTCCCGGGTATTACCGTGTGTGCCCCAATAGGCTACTTATAATTCGTATGTATTCGCGTGCTATTCGAGACTCACCGATATAACCATCAACGAAAAACACCGAGGTGATGGTCGGATGTCCAGGAAAGGTCAATAATCGAGATTGTTCGAAAGAACATACGGATAATTAAGTGTTGTTGCAAGTAACCTAAACTCGTTAAGCTAAAAAATCTGGTTAGGAATGGAGCCATTGAATCTGTTCAGCGACATGTCTAGATGAACCAGCTGAGTTAAATTCCCAAGCCCATCTCCCGGAATCTCGCCTTGCAACCCGTTCATCGAGATATCAAGTTGTTTAAGTGACCGAATACCGCAGTCAAGATGTTGGGAAACGCCGGAACTGGAGTGAATAAGTGAAGTCCAATAACTCTTCTGGTTGTAGTTCTAGCTCTGCTGCAATTTGACACGGTCCCATGAGCAACAATCGGTGTCTGGGCTCCATGAGTCCAGCTCTACAAAGAGGAGTTGACTAATGTATGATTGTGAAGTCAATGGATTGTGATAGACCGGTTACATGTTTGAATATTAAGGATGAGAAATTTCCTGGAAAAGTACTAATTTTGATGTTAAACAAAACCCACACAACTCAGTTTCTCGAAAATGGAACGTGTGGAGTTCAAACTAAGGAATCTAGTTTCGATCATTGCATGTAGTGGTAAACTAAATTTCTAATACATTGTGTGGTGTTCAAGTTAAGTACAAAACAAACCCATTTATTAACCATCCAATTATCCAGACATATACACGTGACAAAGATTAAAATGAGGAACCTAAAGAAATGAAGTCCTCAAATTTTTGGTGAAAACATTTAAGTTTTCACTTTTACGGTTTTACCCCTCAATTTCTCAAACCATGCCTTTAGAAAAACTAGCAATCTTTATATTAGTGGTGGTAACAACAACAACATCCGCATCACGACCAGGAACAACAGATGACGCCGAAAAAATGGCCAAAGATGAAGAAGAAAGGATGGCCAAAATGTTGGAGTGGTCGAAAACAGCAACCCCTCCATCAGATATTGTAGCTCCATCGCCAGGAGGTCCAATTTCGTGCACGGCCGCTTGCATGGATATTTGCATGGTGTTAGAACCTCCTAGCGAGCATGTTTGCGAATTTGGATGCGCACAAGTACGTGGTAGAGGAAAAATCAAACATCTTCCTCATACGCATAAACATAACCATGTGGACCATCATCGTGATCATTAGATTTTTTTTATTTAGAAAGAGTATATGTGATAGTATTTAGATTAATGGCCGTGATCATGTTATATAACTAAAAGTTTGTTGTTTATGAATATCCTTCTCAACTAATCTTAACTTTTATATATTATTTAGAAAAAAAACTTAATATTCAATTTGCTAACTGATTATATTAAATTAGTTGATACCTAAATATATAAATAGAAAGTCAACCATAATATTCCACCATATTTTCATATTAATCCTTATGGACAAATTAAACAACATGAAACCATAACCAATTCAAACTGTCCCTCCTAATGACAAATAGATTAAGAAACCTGTAACTATTATTCCATAAAACCAAATCTTAAAAAAAATATTCACATAGCCAAAGATGGTATTCAATACCGTATTAATCGGACAACAGCAAGCGTATCCGCAGATATATGGCAATCTATAGCGTGTTCATCAGAACGAATCTCGGGTGAAGAATTACTAGATCTGGTGATATGTTTTCCCCTTCAAGAACTAGCTCATTTCGTGATATGTGTGTGGAATTTTCTATGTCTTCCTTGGTCGCCTCATGTTGAGTCTTATTATTCTTCTTATAGTTATGATCGTGATGACGAGTATTTGAGCTCGGCTGGTGTTAGTTTTTCAGGTTATGATAGGTATTCTGATGATCATTCGGATTGATTTCATGTCGTGTATAGGACTCTTAAAGGTTCTGAATATTTGGAAATTTAATTTGTTTATTGAAATGGTGTTAATTGTATATATATAGTTGTTGCATTAATTTAATTTGTGTTAAACTCTATTTCTTTGTTATTGATGCTAGATTAACATGTTGATTGGTTCATTGATGGTCGAACTGGCTATTATTCATGATTCATGATGATCGTTTCGTTAGTTTGATGTATTTGTAACGTACGGAGTACTTGTTAGTCTAATATTGTAAGAACTGATACCACAAGATAGAGGTGTACAAAACCGTTTTTTTTTAAACCGAACCGGTTTTAGTCAACCGGTTCGTAAACCGGTTTTGGCCAAAACCGGTTCGGTTCTAAACCGGTTTTCCCATCCAAAATCTTGAACCGATACGAACCGGTTACGAACCGGTTCAAACCGGTTTGCCGTAAACCGGTTCGGTAAACCGGTTTGAGTAATGAATTTTTTTTCCAATGGGTGAGTGATGACATCTAGTATTAGCCTCTACCTTCTACCATCTACTTATTAAATGACATCTAGTATTAAATGTATGAAATATAGTTATTAAATATGGCATGTACCCTCTAGTACTTCTTTAGTTTCTTAGCCTGCAATTGGTTAGAAAAAGAATACAAAAAACGTGGCCATTCAATGACACACTATCACTCTGAAAATCACATGTCACATGTTAACCTTTCTCAAAAAAACCGGTTCACAAATCGGTTTATAAACCGGTTCACAACCCGGTTCGGTTCAAACCCGGTTTCAAACCGGTGGTATTTAAAAAACATGAACCGGTTCATAAACCGGCGGTTCAGTTTGGGTCAAACCGGTTTTCAAAAAATCGGTTTAAAAAAAACCGGTTTCGGTTTTTTTTTCCGGTTCGGTTCATAAACCGGTTTTTTTGCCCACCTCTACCACAAGATGCACAACTTACAAACAAATTAGCACTAAGAGCCCATAATAATAAATCAAATTAGCATGGCATGTATAACTGATGCTGAAAAGTTAAAGTAAATCTAGTGATGATACGAAAGGGAACCGAGTCACCGGAGGCCCTACATACCGGTGTCACGACCAACATAAAAAGATAAATCGTGTAACACTATGATAAAAGGACACAAGCGAACATGATTTAAACCTATTACTTTCACTTTATGTCGCATACCCTCTACCACTGAACGGGGGGGGGGTTCATCAGAATGACGGGGCGTAAAGGGCACGTAGGCGGTGAATCAGGTTGAAAGTGAACGAACTTTGGCAAAAGGAAATGAGACGGACGGGGCGAAATGACGCCACAAGGATGACAAATAATTGTTAATAACTCAATATTGCACCAAAAGACTTGTGCCCTAATCGTGTTGTGTGAGAAACTCATCAATCAAATGGTTGTGAGTTTAAATCTTGCTTAAAACATGCGAGTTAGATTTAACGTGTAAGATATTTAAAATTGTCGTTCTAGAAAAGAAAAAAAAACATTAATATCGCATTTTTGTTAGTTAACGAAAATAGCAAACAACAATATAAATGGACACAAATCATAGATTATCTCATATTAAGTCAGTGACCAACTCAAGTGACCAACTCAAGTCTCAATTCTCAAACAATATAAAGATCATGTTCCATAGGTCCAGAAAGAAGCCCAATCCAAATGAAGCTTTGGCCCAAAACATATCAGCCCATTATCTTATTTGCAACTTTCAAGTTTCAACTGATGAAAAAGGTTTAAAAGGGTGGTGTTTGGCTGTTGCTTTAAAACCATAGCTGCCAAGAAAGAGAGACAGGAGCTGTTGTCTGGTTTTGCTTCCATATTTTCAGGTTTTCTTTATAATAATCCTTACCTTTTCTTATATATATTACAAAAGTAGCTTTAAATTTCAACTTTTATCTATGCTTCATGTGTACTCAGTAAATTGTGTTCACATTTCTATTTTTTTGTATTTTAACAAGTAAAAAGAGACTTTAGTGGTAGAGATTTATAGTTGAATGTAGTTAAATTTTGTGCATTTCAAAATGGACATTTATTAGTTATTAGGTACTCGCGCAAAGTTGCAGTCACAATTTATTGTTATTACTAGTATTTTGTTAGAAGAAGGGGTCCCGTATATAGGTAAGCAAGTTTATGGTTCGGGTGGCACAACCTTTGATAATTTTAGAACAAGCGCTACAAATTTTTGTTCGTTAGGGGTAAATTACAAAAATAGCCAAATATTTAAAAAAAATACAGTACAATTTTTTTCGCTATGGGGCACGTGCCCACCGTGTCCCCTTATGTCCCTGCCCAATGCGTGGAATTGTTTTGGGGAATTATTAATTTTTAAAAGTTGAGACGTTGGTTTTTGAGGTTTGGAATGTCGGAATCTTAAAATGAGGCTTGATAGGTTTGACTTTGTTTGCTTAGGGGGTGTTTGTTTAATAAGCTTATTGAAATTTTGATAAACTTATGAGGTTGTTTGGACTTTGGTAGCTTTTTTCTCGCTTAATTTGAAAAGTGGAAATCTCATAAGCCCACATTTTTGGCTTATGACGTTGAACTTAATAGTTTATATCAGCCCATCAATTAAGCTAATGACTATATTAGTTGCATACGCTCAGTGAATGAGCTCGTATACTAGTTATAATAAGATAGAGCAAAGAACTAATACCCCCCTCTTAGTATTTTGTATGGTTTATTGCTTAAAATAAGCAATTTAGATTATGTTGTTAAAGATGCTTTTTTTGCTTAAAAGAAAGCCACTTGGTGATAGTGTTTTAAGATTGCATTTTCTGCTTAAAGTAAGCACTTTAGGAAATATAGTTTAGGATTGCTTTTAACAACTTAAAATAATCACTCTAGGAAATATATATTAGTATACTTGTCAGTGATTGATGTATTGCCCGAACCAAACATAATATTTCTCTCTTGTTTTTGTGTATATGCTTGCTGCCAAATATTGTTCTCCAAGGTCCTCCAAACTTATGTTATTTAAGAAATTTATATCTATGCTTAAGTTCGATTTAGAATTTGCTAAAATATTGTTATAAGTTACTGAAGCAATCTATAAAATAGATGTTCAAATAACTAGTTTTTGCAGACAAACAAGGGATAATGGATAGGCTCACGAAACTTCCGTCAAGCATAATAGAATCGATCCTATGTCTTGTACCGATTCAAGAGGCAGCAAGGACAAGTATCCTATCTAGGGAATGGAGGTACCGCTGGACTAAAATTCCTAACCTCGTGTTTGAGGAAGATACTTTTCAAGTGTCGACTGTTGATGGGGCTGAGTCCGTCAATATCTGGATTCAATCAGGTAAATTTAACTCTACAGAACGCTGCAAGCATCACCTTTGCAATTAGCTTGCTTAAGAATGTGATTCTGGTAAATTATTACTTAACTTGCAAAGAATAGAATATCAAACAGGACCTTGGCTATCATTACTATCTCACTAATGTAAGTTGCTGGGCAGGATATATCGCAATCCATGTAACTCTGTATCATTGCCGGTCAGCCACCTTCTAGTAATATTTGAGTGTTTACCGGTGATCGAAACCTTTTCTATATCGTTTCACCTATAATAGAATCAATCCTATGTCTTGTACCGATTCAAGAGGCAGGAAGGACAAGTATCCTGTCTAGAGAATGGAGATACCGCTGGACTAAAATTCCTAACCTCGTGTTTATTGAAGATACTTTTCAAGTATCGACTGTTGATGGGGCTGAGTCGTCCATTCTGGATCAAACACATGAACAACGAATCAAAAGGCAAACTATGGACAAGAAGAGTAAACTTATATATGCTATATGCCAAGTTTTGTTAATTCACGATGGTCCAATAAACGAGTTCACCCTTTCTCTGTGCCTATCTAGGAAACATGTCAAGATTGACCCTATACTAACTTATTTGTCGAGGAAAACTAGAGTCAAGAAACTAAAATTTGACTTTGCTTGGGCGGGGCACATTCTACCCTTGTCACACTACTCATTCCGTCACTTAACAGACCTCCATCTCATTCGTTGTGGTTTTCACCTTCCACCAACATTCAATGGATTTGGTAGTCTCACAAGTTTATACCTAGAAGAGGTAATTATCTCTACGAGAACGCTGCAGCATCTCCTTTCCAATTGTCCATTGCTTAAGACTGTGATTCTGGTAATTTCTTATCTTGCTAAGACAGAATATCGATCATACCTTGGCTTTCATTACTTATCTCACTATTGTAAGTTGCTGCAGGATATTCGCAATCCATGTATCTCTGGTAGCATTGGCGGTCCCACCTCTAGTGCGATATTTGAGTGTTTACCGGTGATCGAAACCTTTTCTATATCGTTTCACCTGATTCGTGTAATTTTCTTCTCGTGATATATAATTAACTAATTTTAGATTGGGGAAATGAGTTTGCTTATTAGTAACCTTTGTTTTAGGCGTTCGGGGCTATTGACAAAGTTCCAAGAGAGCTTTCAATCACATTAATCCACCTCAAATACTTGCGCTTAGATGGTGTATACTTCAATAACAAAACTCATTTATCTATTCTTGCTCTTCTTATCATAAGCTCCCTAAACTTGGAGAAACTTAAGGTAAGGGTTATAACATAAATCCATTTTGTTTTCTGTTTTTTGTTATTCTGTTTTTTTTATTCTTATTATGTCAAAATACACTCACACAAGACACTTAATGTAGGTTTTCGACAATTCAAAATTTGAGATATCTAAGAGGTACTGCTTCAGAGTTGAAGATTATTCGGATATTATGTTGGAGCGTCTGAACGAACTAGAGATTACATCTTTTATCAATGCCAAGAATCAGTTGGATTTTGTGAGGCTTATCTTGGCCAGATCACTTGTGCTGAAGAAGGTGAGGATATTCCCACACTCTAAAATTTCTATGAAAGAAAAGTCGAAGATAAAGTTGCAGATTTTAAGGGATTCCGTTATCTACCCATGTGCATCACCGGAGGTACAAATCATTGTTGTGGGCTAAATGCACTTCTAGAAGTGTTCAAACAAACAAGCCTTGTGACCGTTAATTTTATCTACAGCTTTGTGACTTCTAATTGTATCATGCGACTACAAATGCACTTGTGAGTTCGGAGTGGCTTGTTATGTATATTCAGTTTGTCAATATTTGCTCAGTAATGGAAACCTGGGTTCTATGGTTATCTGTTTCCAGAATTTTTATCTCATAGAAATCGAACTCACAAAATAGTGGTTAAGAACTTTTAATTTTTATCTGATCGAAATGAGTTACTGCTCATATCAAATTCAATGGGTCATTTCCGGGAAAAAAATTCTTTTTTTACATTGTTTATATTTACACCATAACACCAGCACTAGCCTTCAAGCCGGCCCTGCATGGGTCGGCATCCCCTCCCCCTTCTCTATCAGGTCTAAGTGTCTAACTGGTCAGCTTATAACTAAACATACCCTTGGTTATCAGCTGGTATATCTTCACTAATATTAGCTGCACTATTTTTACGCCTACTTTACTTCTACAGATGATGCTTAATCCTTTTGCTATGGAACTTTTCTGCGGGTAATACACTAGTACTAGATATTATATATCAAACTATAACTTATTTGTCGTTTGCTTAAAGTTACAAAGTTGCTCCTATACTATATGCGAAAAATGGTCGGGATGTGCACTGTTTGTGCACTAGGTCTCTCAAGTATGTAATTTTCACCGAACCACTTTGATTGATGATTTATGTACTTTACTCTTAACACAATCGTGAGGGTGTTTAGGATCGCTTATATCTTCTGCTTGTGCACCTATAAAGTATAAGCAACTTAAATGTTGCAGTTAAGGAAAATAGTGTTTGGATAATGTTATAAATTATCGAAATAAATGTATTTTGGAGTAGAGAAAATTAAGTACGTTTAACGATTTGCATGACTTTTTTTATAAGCTTCTAGGTTATATGTGACTTATCGCTTTTGACTAGCTGCAATGTTTGATCACTTCATTCGTTTATGTTTTGCTTCACACCAGTTGGCATGTCGTAATATGTCTTTGCAAGAGCATCTTACTGTCACGCAGCCTTGTTCATGGATTCTAAAGAACTTTTTATCCGTTATTTTGTTTGCATGGTTTGGTTAGAATTATTTGCAGCATTCCATCTCTTTTAAGCTAAGATGGTAAATGGTAAATGACGTCTCATATTTAGCGACAAAACTGTTATTTTTCATACGTCTTATCGCGGTTAATAATTGTGTATGGAATTATGGAATACAGTCGCGAATGTAACGACACTAGACCGGGCATTATTATGAGCAGGTAAAATGGCCCATTAGGCCTAAAGTAGCTTTTTAAGCAAAAGAAAAAGCTGAAAGTGCATCACGAGAGCTTATGTTGTGTTGTTGTTTAGTGATTCCTGAATAATTGAAAGAGACTGAGAGACATGATTGGATCAGAGTTATTTGTTGGTTTTTGGGTGAGAAATGATATATGGCAAGAAAGGAATATAGATATAGGAAGGACAAAAGCTATAAATGAGTAATATACTTTTTGTTTTGTGCTACTATGAGTAAGTTACTTCAAAAAGTATTAATATGAGTAACCTACCTTTAAAAAGTTACCAAAATGTGTAACCACCCAGGATGTCATGTGTACAGTCAAAGTCAAAATCAACTTTATGTTTTTTTAAATAAAGTAAGAAAAAAATTTAAAACAAAAATTTTTAAATTTTTATTTACTCTATTTAAAAATTTAAATAAAGTACGAATTTTTTTTAAATAAAGTACGAAAAAATTTAAAAATTAAAAATTACTTTAATTAACGCAAGAATTTTTTTTTAATTTTTTTTAATTTTAAATTACTTTAATTAAAGTAATTTAAAATTTCAAATAAAGTACGAAAAATTTTTTTAAAAAAATTATAAATTTTTATTTAAAAAAGAAAAATTAAAAATTACTTTATTTAAAATTTTTTCGTACTTTATTAAAAAAAATTAATAATTTGTTTTAATTTTTTCTTACTTTATTTTAAAATAAAATTATATTTTTTAATTAAAAATTAAAAAAAACAAAAATAAATTTAAAAAAAATAAAAATGTTGACTTTGACTTTGACTGTACACATGGCATCCTAGGTGACAGCTGAAGTGTACAAGAAAAAACAATGGTTACACATTTTGGTGACTTTTTAAAAGTAGGTTACTCATGTTGATACATTTTGAAGTAAGTTACTCATAGTAGCACAAAACAAAAAGTATGTTACTCATTTATAGCTTTTGTCCATATAGGAATTACTTTGGGAGTGTTATGTCTATTACTAGCAACCACTATATCAAGTAGCCGTAAATGTTGGGGCGCAGTCAGAAAGTTACGACTGAGATGGCAAATTTTGATAATTTCTAAAAATTATATTATAAATCGTCTCGTTAGGACTGAGATGGCAAATTTTGATAATTTCTAAAAATTATATTATAAATCGTCTCGTTAGGAGGGAAAATAACAAAAATATCTTTTTCGCTAAAGGGGCACGTACCCCCCCTGTCTTCGCCTATGTGTACATCTTAATTTGATATGTGAACTTAACACTTGTTTCTCTAAACACTTGTTTGATACGTGAACTTAAAAAAATATCATTAAATGTCACAAATTTCATAAAGTGTTACAATATGAATATTCTGATTTTTTATCACGTTTAAAATAGTGGCATGAGTCGCTATTTGACATGGGACAAATCTCAAATTTATTTTTCTAAGGCAATGAAGAACGTTTCATTAGGCTGGTGACATGGTGACCGGAAGGAGCACAAGCAACGTATATTTTTTCTGACATCTTAGCTTTTTCTCTTTTACGACCGACATGCAACCAACTTGGCACAATAAAGCGACCGACTTTACAAAAAACATACCCACAAAATTCCATTTTATATGATTAAACACACACATAAATCAGCAAGTGACCAACACACATTGGTTGCATATACGACTCACGTCTCAAAGAAAAACCAAACACCGACCGAGTCGAGATGTATGCTCACAGTGGGAGCGACCGAGTCGAGATGTATGCTCACAGTGAGAGCGACCGAGTGGGTCGACCTTGCCATTGTGGACAACCTTAGAAAAACATAAAAAGAGTAGAGGGAAGTGCAAAAATCATCCCTGTGGTTTCTCAAAAAACTGTCTCACGTCCCTCGTTAAAAATTTGCCCAAAACACATCTCTCTGTCAATGTTTTGAGGCACGATACATCCCTTGGACTAACGGTGCAAATTTTTTTCCGTTAAGTATTAACGAGGGTCTAAAAGGAGGGTATTGTTGTCTTTTTGCTGTCACAGGGATATATCGTGAACATTTGTTTTTAAATAAAAAAAAATTAGTTTTTGTTTGTTTTTTAATTTTGTTTAAAAAAATAACTTTTTTACATCATTATTCGTAAAAATATTTAGGATTTTTTTACAATTTTTTTTTAAAAAAATTCGCATTTTTTAAAATCTTGATTTTTTGAAAAAAATTTAAAATTTCGTATTTTTTAAAAAAATTCGCACTTTTTAAAACGTTTTTTTTAAATCGTACTTTTTAAAATCTTAGTTTTGTAAAAAAAAATTTAAAAAATTTCCTATTTTTTAAAATCTTAGTTTTGTAAAAAAAAATTTAAAAAATTTCCTATTTTTTAAAATCTTAGTTTTTAAAAAGTACAAAAATTTTTAAAAAGTTTTGTAAAAAAAGTGTGAAATTTAAAAAAAAAAAAAATTAAAAAAGTGCGAAGTTTTTTATAAAATTTTAAAAAGTTTTTTTTTTAAAAATTAATTTTTTTTAAAAGTACGATTATTTCGCACTTTTTTTACAAAACTTTTTAACATTTTTTTGGACTTTATAAAAACTAAGATTTTAATAAATACGAAATTTTTAAATTTTTTTT
>BQNB010126444.1:4334-19600 GCA_026074375.1 Tanacetum coccineum
AATCTTTGGTTCGGGAACTTATTGATGGATAATACCTCAGTTGAAGGTATTATTTGTTGGTGTTCTTTTACCAACTTTGTAAATTTTTTTTATTTCTTAATGAATTCACAAGAAAAATCGAAAAATCCGGAAGAGCAAATATTTTTGTATTTTTCTTATTTAATAATCTTCTACTTATACTAAAAAGAGAAAGGAAAATATTTTTTTATCTTTTTGTATTTTTAATTTTTTTGTATTTTTGATTTTCTTAAAAGCGTAACTTTCGAAGACGAAAGGTTCTCCAAATCACGATCGACAAACTGCAAACGAAGGAATCTTAATCACAAATCCCCGGCAGCGGCGCCAAAAACTTGATGTATATAATTTTATACACGTAAAATAATATAATAGATATGAAATTACCAAACTACCCTTGAGGACAAAGGTAGTAAGGAAAATTCTCACAAATATATATAATAATACGTATATTTACCGGTAAGTGATTACCGGGTCGTTTTCCCAAAGATTTATGAAATTGAGACCACGTTTGTTATTTGGACAATGATTTGAATTGGTTCGAAGATGATTTGTTTTCTAAAATCCTAAAAGTGAGAAAATTGAGAGACAATTAAACTTAACTTTAATAACGGGAAATTAAACTTTAACTAAAAACGCAAAACGGGAATCCAAACGGCCCTAAAACCCTAAATTAACAAAATTAAGTCCTAAAATAATATTTTTGGTTTTTATAAGTCTAAATTAACTAAAAAGCTAAGGCAAAGAAAACTAGAACAAAAGCGAAGGTGATACGGGCTTGAAAACACTAAAAATGTGAACGGGAATCAATCTCGTTCTTTAAAAATCTTTTGCAATTTTAACCCTACGGAAGCAAAACTAATTTTCCTAGAAACTATATGTTAAAAGAAAATTTTCTAAAAAATAATTATATTTTTTTGACTTTTTTATGAATTAAAAATGATTTTAAAGAAAATTAAATATAAAAAATACTAAACGTTTTGTGAAAAATCTGAAAAAATTACGAAAAATAGCTTGAATGGTGAAGAATCTAAGAAAAATAAAATTGGAAACACAGCTTATCGAATAAGCTGTGTAATAAGCAAAAACAGCTTATTATACTAAAAGAGCTAAAACGCATATAAAGGATTAATTTTGCAATCTTATACCGAAAAAGACCCAAGGGCGAGATGGTTTGTGTGTGGGAGTGTGAGGCTTTAAAAAGGTTGAGGGTGTTGAGGTCGGGGGTTCGAGTCTTGCTCACCCCCGACTTCCATCTTCCCTTTTTTTTGAAAAAGTTTAAAAAGCAAAGTTGAAAAACAGCTTTTAATAAGCTAATTTTGTAAAAACAACTTTTTTCAAAATCAAAAATAAGCTGAAAAACAGCTTATAGAACCAACAGAAATGACTTAAAAGAATTTTAGGATTTTTCACTAAATGACTTAAGCTAGAAAAACTAAATAAGCTTTAAACTTAAACTATAAAAGTTACCTACACCCTACCACTAACCTATTAAGCAAAACTAAGCAGGAATCAAGCAAAAACAAAAGCCATAAGCTGAAAAACTTCAAATAAGCACTTAAACTAAAACTACAATCCAAACAGACCAAACAACATCTTTAAGCTTATTTTTAAGCCCACAAACAGATCCTTATGATAATCTAGCCTATATCACTTTGAACCTTGGCCAAAAAGCTATATGAAACAGCTTTTACAAAACATTTTGAAATTCAATTACTCAATGAAAAAGTGGCTTGAAAACAGCTTATTGTACTCAGTATATGCTGAGTAAATTTTTATTTTGAAAAGACAAATTCTAAATTTTGAGCTTAAAAACAGATAACAAGATGAACTTTTGAGAACAAATTAAGCTAAAACCATTTGACAATGACCTACAAGCTACTTACAAACAAAATTTCAAAACCTAACTCTAAAAATTACCCTCTGATTTTTAGATTGAAAAAGGTCTTTTTTGCAGAAATTCCTACTGATGCAGTTTGCATAAAGATGATTCAAACCTTAAGTCCACAAAGTGCAGGCTATCTCTACTAGATCCTACACTCAAATAGAATGCAAAATGAGAAACCAATTTAGCTATAATCAACTAGAGCTTATTATGCTAATTTAACTGAGCTTCCAATAACTATCTACTAGGCTTAATTGAAATACTAGTTATTAATCTTAAAAAAACTTTAAATCCTTTCACCATAAACTTTAAAATGATGGATTGAGTTGGAATAAAGGACCAAAGGAGTCTTGGCAGTACTAACTCTAGTTAGTACTGCCTTGACCCAAACACCCCTTTATTTTACTAAAATCCATTTCAGCTTATAGAAGATGAGATTTAAGACTAATAAATCAATAACCAGATATTAATAAGCTATAGACAGACCTCTTAAGCAGGTATAAGCAAATAATAAGCCAGGATATTAAGCTATTTAAACTATGCTACTTATTTTTGGTTTTTTGACAGTTTTATAGAAATAGAAAGCAAACTTAAGATTAAAACTATCTAGTAAACATAATTAGCATAAAACTACTAAAATGAGCATCAATAAGCAAGTTTAAACAGTTAATAAGTAAATCAAAGCAGACAATAAGCAAATCTAAGCTAGTAAGAACAATTTAACTAGGAAATTTAAAAGACAGAAAAAGTAAATGATGTAGAACCTGAAATCCCAACTAAACAGGGATTGTTTGCTCAAATAGAGCTTATGTAAACAGCAAATCAATTCCTATTCTATCCTAACCCTTGACCTTCAAGGACTATCATCTTCTTTTTCAGTTTTTAGTAGCGGAACTAAGAAATCACTTCACTTCATAATTATGAACAAGAAATTAAGCTAGGAGATGATGAGAAGAAATGTAGAGAGAGAAATAAGAGGGGTTTATAGGAGATAACAACCGTTATCTCTTTTACAAAAAGGAGATAACTGTGTTAGGGTTTAGGGACTTATGGTGAAATTTGGTTTAACATTTAGGGCATTTTGGGTATTTTGAGGATTTTAGCATTTTATGGGTTGACCATTGTTGACTATTTGACCTTTTTGCTATCAAACCCCCGGCTCTTGTGCACTCTTTTCATTCTCGTGTTCGTGTTTGTCTGACTTTGACCATTTTCTTGTGATATTTTCATTATCCGTACCTACACATACACAAACAACAAAATACACAAATACAAGCATATTTTTGCACATTTTGATCATTTAAGAGCCATTTTGGATATAATAAAGATATGTGATTTCTCACATATCAATGACATAGGTAGGTTGCATGAGCTTGTTAACTTTAGTTATGCAAGTAATGTAATAAAGCGGAAAATTTCCCTGTAAAAAGGTGGTTCATATATAATAGATAGATAGTACATTGCATTTAACTTAATAGATGGATATTTACATTGATAAAAATTGCGGGTTGTTATAGTCCCCCATCCTTACAGAAATCTCGTCTCGAGATTTAGTTGAATGATAGAGTGTAGAAGTTCAGAGATTCATTCAAACAGATCACAGATGGAAAGAATGTTGTTTGTACACATGTCATATACTCAAGCCTATTCATTTATAATTTGTCATTTACAAAAATAGGCGTCCCAATCCTTGTAACTGGGAATTTATAAATTCATAGTTTGGTGGTTTATAATTTCCTTATTCAAATAAAGAAGCATCTTAATTCATTTCAATAAGACAATTATAAATCATTTAAGCATAAAACATAATATCAAAATGGTGATGTATAGAAGATGATATGATTTCTGAAAATCATAATAAGCAATGAGAAGGATAATGAGACATTAATTGCATTGATGCCCATATTATCAGTCGAGGATCTTTATGGTTGCATTTAAATGATAATAAGTGTTTCAAAGGTATGATACAAGTATATAGAACTAATGGGATTAACAAACGATGTCGAGCTTTGATATCATCAGATAACAAGGTGTAACAGAATCACTACTTTCTTATTTCATGGATAACCTTTTCTTACATATCTTACATCATCAAAACTTTAAGAGTGTTGACACTTATGCTACATGTCTCATGGTGGGATTCTAGATAAAAGTAATAGATGACAAGTATAATAGCTTAGTATTTAGACTTATGAAGTGTGTTTCAGAAGATCCTTCATATAACTGGTGGCAACTTGAATATCCTCGGGAGTTGTTTCTAGGGTAGATATCCTAAAGTGAACAGAAGCAAGCTTGTCTCTAAGTGTGCTTTCATGTGGCCCTGTTGTTTGATTTTGAGCATTGATTTGCATAATGTCCTTTTTCTCCACAGGCATTACAAGTTACAGATATTGGTTGTAGGTTGTTTCCAGTAGCTGGTCTTTTGGTTCTGCAGTTCTTGGTCAGATGACCTATCTTGTTGCAAGTTCGACACTTGACAGTGCAAGGTCCTATGTGATGCAGGGTGCATCTTTCACACAAAGGACTATTTCCAGTATACCCATTGGTGGCAACATAAGTCCTGGAGGTTTCTCACCTTCTATTCTGTTTGTGGTGATCCTGGTTACGGTTGTTATTGTTGTGGTTGTCTTGGTAGTCGTTGTTATTGTAGTAGTTATTGTCGTTGCGATCATTGGGGTAGTTTTTGTTGTCGGTGGTGTTTCTTTTATCATCAAACTTTCGTTTGTGATTATTGGTTTCTTACTCAGAATTGTGTTTTGTTACCTGATCCATTAACCTTTGACTTATGTTAATGGCTTCCTCTAAAGTTTGGGGTTTAGAGGCGATAACATTTCCTTCCATGCTTCTAGGCAATCCTTCGATGAAAGCTTCCAGGAGTTTCTCAGTGTTCTGTACCATGCTTGGGAATATGACTGCTAGTTCTTGGAATCTTCTAACGTAAGGTTTAAGATCATTTCCCTTCACAGTTAGATTGTAGAATTCATCTTCCATCTTTCTAACTTCAGTTCGGGGACAATATTTGTTTGTCAAGAGTCATTTTAACTCAGTCCAGGTGATTTGATTGGCTTGATCTACTCCCATAGGTTGGGCATATGCATTCCACCAGGACAAGGCATCGTCAGTCAGGGTACCAGTAGCAAATGTTATTTTGTTTTCTTCAGCACATCTACTACGAGAGAATACTGATTCGGTTCTTTCAAACTAGCGAATAAGGCCGACTGCTCCTTCCGTACCATTGAAGTAGAAAGGTTGAAAGCTTATGAATCTTTGTAGTTTCCTGTTTTTACTACAGGAGTTCCAGTAGGACTGGTGTTCCTGTTGGGATTACTAGTATTTGCCGTTGTTACAGCTTGTGCTTCTAAAGCAGCAGTGACACTGTCAGCAACTAGTTTTCTAATGGCAGCTTGAGTCATGGCCAATGCATCAGATGTTGACGTCCTTTTGGGAGGCATTCTATCAACATAAGATAACATGAAATAAGAATAATATCACAATTTTTACAATGTTATGCTTAAGATAAAATGCTTAAAATGCAATACTTAGGATTATTCTTGAACTTTAAGCATTTTAGTAATAGTGATATTGAAATCCTAAATACTAACAAAGTCAGATGCTTGTTAGTATTATTTTCTAGAGATTGCGGTATGATTATGATGAAGATGATGATAATGATATGAGATAAATGATGAATGAATCGGTATTAAGAAAACATCAAGGTAGAACGGGATTGCCATTTATATTAAGAACAACTTGCCTTAGTACTATACATAGTCAAGATTTGACAAGTGTTTTTATTTTATACACACATCCGTATTTGACTAGGTTTAACAAAACTATAAACTAGTCTAATAGCTTTCTGATGGTCCTTCCTTGTTGATTTTTGAGTTTGTACGTGACATCCTAAAGATCTTCCTGATTTGTTTGAGCTTGGGTTTCCTCAATGATTATTTCCAAAGATAATCATAAGCATCCGACTCATTAAGTTTCTCGGGGTCTAGTTCTTCTCCCAGTAGTCGTGATATGATCCATAATGAGTTATCTAACTTTGCGAAGATAGATTCATCAAAGAGATAATCTGGTGATGGTGCAGTTGACCCAACTGGTTATGAAGATCCTATTGATGAAGATGAAGATACCGGAGTGGGTGATTTAGAAGTTTCAGTGCCTTTAGGTGAAATCCTCTCGGGAGGAAGCAAAATCTCAAGAATCAAACATTGATGGTATAATAGCTGGTAAAGCAATAATAGTTTGAAGTGGAGGAGTAGGTAATTCATTATCAGTAGCATCATATGCTGGCATGATTTCCACAATTGGATCATCATGTAAAAGTGAGAAGACTAGTATGCCCAAAAGATACTTAGTAAAATCATTTGAAAAGTCAAGAGAGTTGTTTTCTAATGTAGCTGGGAAATAGTGAGGAGAAAGTTTTCTCAAAATCAGGAGTAGGATGGTTGGGGGAAGGCATTGTTCTGTTAATAATCCATTCGTAAATAACATAAGTTAATTATATAATAGTATAGTAGTTATGTATCTTTACATACTATTCCGGGAATGCAGTGGCACGGAGGACTTTCTTGGCTAAAAAGAAAAGTAGTTATAGTTAAGGTTTTAACCTTGTTCTCTATAACCATGGCTCTGATACCAATCTGTAACACCCCCATTTTGACAAATATAACAGCGGAAGCTAATCTGGGGTATTACTTCATAGTACAACAGTCATAATCATAGAAAATGACTCAAAAGAGACGTTTTGGAAATGTTGTTATGATTCATTTATTCATCATAGTTTTCATAAAGGAGGGGGCTCCCAAATAATATCAAAAAGTGTGAATGATATCATTTAGCCATTGCTTTAAGTCCTTGCCATTCGTGCTTGGCTATCAGCTGCTCAAATTCCTTGAGATAGAGCATGCTTAAAAGAGTAATAATGGTTGAGTGAATTCATAGGTTTATAATAAATAGTTTGAATACAAGTTATCATAAGTGATAATTGCAATGAGTATAATTATTATATAAAACATTATTAACATTGTTCATTATTAAATCTAAGCTCATGGCACACAAACTGACTGGTGTATATATATATATACCCAAATTGCTGTGATATATATATAGAGATAATGACCTCTGGTGTAGGTAATTGCAATATACCTATGAGATTTAAATATAGTGCGTTTGGTTACCTATCCGGCTAACACAAACATGATTCGTCAATCCCAATAGATCTATCCATAATATTCGCGTTCACTCGCAAGTGATTAATGGTCCATGATAATGAGGGTCTTTTGGCATAAAGTGACTTAGATCACAAGCAATAATATGATAACATATATTTAGAAAACACTTGTATTCATAGTTTATAGCATGTATCCCCCTTACGGGTTCATGAAAACATTTAAGAGATTTAAAAGTAAGGCTATGAAATCACCTTAACAGTACAGGGTAAATCCGATAGATATTTGTAATTAAAAGTTAAACTGCTTCAACACGCAACACGCAACCTGAGGGAATGGGTCAAGTCTTAGTTTGATTGTACTCTAGAATTTGAGAAAGTTTTAATGGTATTTAATTGAATATTATGGAAGTATTGCATTATGTTGGGAAATACTTTAATCCAGAGGCCACGTAGTATTGTTTGAGGAGTTAGGGCACTTTAAATCGTAAACCCAGCAAACTCGTCAGAACAAATACCCAAATGGTACCCCTCACATGAATTTCCCTAGTATGAGATACAATAAGGTTTTAATATTTATAAAAATGTATTATTTTATATAGAATATCAATTTGACAATATATACCCTTGATTATAAATATTTGCAAAACTAGTCCTTTTAGTATATAAAGTATATATTAAGTAATCCTTTAAATTTAAAACTTGGCAAAACATACCCTTGATGTTATAACTTTAATAAAATGACATTTTCAGCCCTTGTACTTAGTAATTTTAAAAAGTTACAATATATACCCCTTTGCATGAAAATCATTACAAAATTAGTACTAATTTGTATGCAAGCTATATTTAAGACTCCAAATGATATTTTCAGGTTATAGATTATTAATATAAGCTAAAATAAGATGTTTTAACGTAATAAAAGTTCAGATTAATGATTCGTTAAGCTAGAAATCAAAACGGGTCGAATTAGGGTTTTATAACGAAAACGCGTAGGTTTTTAATTCAAAATTCCTTCAGACTTTGATAAAGTGGTTATAATAATATTAATTAAGATATATTATAACAATATTTTACCATAATAGCTTTTAGATTAATGAAAAACATAGAATTAGGGTTTCGGGTGTACGGTTTTGGATCAAAAGGAAAAATAAATAGATTTTGAGCTTAGATTTTTTTAACAAGTGTATGAATATGATCATTAGAACATTATATAGGTATAGGAGCAGAAGTGGAACCTTTAGAACCTGGGTTTGAGCTTTATTGATCAAGAACGGGTCGAAATGGGTCAAATGCCACTTGTACGCCTAGAAATGGAGCTTCAGGGCTTCAAGGCTTCAATACTTCTCTTGATTTCTGCTTCTTGGGACTCTTAGGACTTCCTTGATCAGAGAGTAGCTTCCATTGTTGAAGATAGAAAGAAATGAGATTGTGTGATTGAATGAAGGGGTGTTCGTAGGTTTTTATAAAGTAAAACCTCCTTAGTGCCCAAGGAAACTTGGTGACTAAGTTAGGACAGGTGGGGGGTAATGTGGAGAAGCTATGGAAGGCTAACATGTGAGTATGGTGAGCTATGAAGGCTAAAATGTAAGGTGGAGAGACCTTGTGGTGTCGCGGCTTGTTAAGGAGCAAAAGAAAGGATGTGGCTTGATTTGTAGCCAAGAAATGGAAAAGATAGCCTTGTAAGCTGCTTGTAGATGGTGATGGAGCTGCTTAAAATGTACTTTTTTTTTGTGTTCTTGCTATGGTTGAATATCTAAATGGGTCAAAATAAGCTAAAAATGGGTCGCGGGTTCATTAGGGAACAAATTAGGGTTTTCTTGTTGAGATTTCGAGTATATTGGTGATATAAGGATGGATTAATGATTTTAAGGTTTATATTAAGAGTTTACAATAATATTTGATTAGTAGTTCGAGTTTAAAATGGGTAGAAATGAGAAAAACTTGTCGCGGGAAGTTTAGGTATTAGGGTTCATTTAGGGTTTTTAGGAGATTTTAATTCTTGTGCATTGTTGTTAAAATGATGGAATATGATTTGTAATATTGTAAATTATGTATCTACAACTTATTTGAGTAATGGTTTAGGTTTAAAACGGATAAAAATAAAGAAACGAGTCATGGTTTACAGATTAGGGTTTCTAGGTGTGATTTCATGAAATCTTATGAAATGAGAATGAATATAGAATATAAATGAAGTGCATGACTTGCTTGTACCTTGTACTTTATTAGTTTGTACAAGTTTCTTAGGAAAACGGAGGTAAAATGGCTATTTTAAATATCGTGCATTAATAACTTGTTCATTATGCTTTAAAAGACTTGTACTTTGACTTGGAGGGAGTTTGTATTTCAAGTGAGATGTTATATTACTTGTACATATGCTTTAGTTACTTGTACATTGATTTTTATATTTATACATTACATATAGTTAGGGTTTAAAGGTAAATGTTTAATGTTTAAAGCCTGTTTTGTTAATATAACGTGCACTTGCAAAATTATATGTGATTAATGTACTTTGGTAAAAATGGATATTAAAGATATTGACTTGGACATTTTAGGATGTTTTTATGAGATAAACATAGATATAGATGCATAGGTAGGTATGCTGTGCTTGTTTTAACCCCATTTGTTATGCAAGTAATGTAATAAAGCGAAAAATTTCCCTGTAAAAAGGTTGTTCATATATAATAGATAGATAGTACATTGCATTTAACTTAATAGATGGATATTTACATTGATGAAAATTACGGGTTGTTATATTATATAATACACGGTATGAATTATATACTCGGTCATTTTTCATTATGTAATATATACGAAATATATTACACACCTTGCGTTTACTTTTTGATTTATTTATTAAACCAACCACCAAACTATTTCAACTTTGAATCTAAATCTTTAATCAACGTGTCGCGTTGATGTACTCATTCATCGGAAAACCCAATTACATTATCCTAGGCTAGTGGGATAGAACCGTTAAGATAAACCGTAGCTTCTTGGTCGAGCCGTTCCAGTTTCTGTTTTGTCTGGCGCTTAATATGCGCATTCCTGCCAAGCGTTCTACTTCATTCGAGGTGAGTTATAGCCAATGTTTTATAGTTTTACGTTTTCTTTTTGGAGTGGAGAACATGCTTTGTTTACAAATTCATTTACATAGGTCGTTACTAGTGTTTACAAATTCATTTATATGGTCGTTTTACATATGTGTTTACATGAATGTTTACAAAATGTTTCATACTCATTTACATATCTCGTGATGAGTTTACATTCACTATTTTTCACTTATGGATACTGACTTTGTTTTCATTCTAATGATTAGGGATTAGATAAGTTTGCATGAACTGTTAATTACTCGGAAGGTAAGCGCGTGTTTGTTATAAGACTAGATCATATTGGGTTGACATCCCTGTTCTGGTGACTAGCTATTCACTGGAACGAACGTTATACCATGTGTTACATTTTGAACTACATTTACATGTACATTTTATTTGATTGTCTGAACATTGATTGGCATTCATTGGGCTTACATTTTACAGTGCTTGAAAAGAGTGCATACATTACAAGTCAAAGCGCTAGTTTATGAACTTAGGTCTGTAATTCGTAATTCACATAGGGTTTTTAGTAAGTGACTAAATTATATTATTTTTCAGATACAATGGTCATGGCATAATGTCAAATCTTGGATTTGTACACAAGTACATTACATTTTGTGACTATTTTTGGGTTACTTTCTCTCTCAACTTTCTCTCTCTAGTTCATCTTTTATGTAAAATGAGTTTTCTTCAGATTGGATCACATTTAAACAAGATTAAACAAGTTAAATGATCAAAGATTTAGAGAGATTTTAGTGAGATTTAGATAGAAAAATAACTTAAAAAATCTGTGCAAAAGGTTCTCAAAATAGTTGGAAGTGACCCACTATTTATAGGAGCTGAAAAATAGTCTGTCAGACAGCGGTGACCCCCAGATATATTAAGGGGCCACCCAGTATTTAAGGGGCCCGCTGACATATTTAAGGGACTGCCCCGACAGACGCTCCTGTTTTTGTCTTTTTGTGGTGAAGATAAAATCTGATGCAAAATCTGACTTGTTTTATAGGGGAAATGACCATATTTGAAATTTAAAATAATTACCACATAAAACATTTCTTTATAATTCAAAAATAATTTGTCTAAATAATTTTTGAGAAATTGTTTTGTTATATTTATAAAAATATAAAGTTTAAGACAAAAACTTATTTCTTTGATCATCTTACAAATTTAATGTTATTTGTACATACCTTACATGATTTATGTCGGGTGCAAACAAATGTCGGTGTTGATGTAGACTTGAGACGTCGAGAGATGTAGATGCATGTATGCATTAATGATTTGTGATTACGAGTAACTTGCACACTTTACATTACGTATTACAAGTCACATGTTTGTCATCACCAAAACATAAAGAGATCGTATAGATTAAATATCGTAATATTTGCACTAACACACCACTTGTTTCTCCCTTCTTGGACTCAGAGGATGAGTCAGATGATGATGAAGTGCTTAATGAGTTAGATGAGTATGGGAACGTGGGAATTTTTTACCCTAATAGGATAATTAACGTCGTGATCTATCTGGTGACGGTGTCTGGATATTGGTGACGGCGTCACAACGTAACTGACTTAAAGTGAATCTAGAACCATCTACGTGGCGACGACGTCAGAAGCATCAAGCGACGCCCTCGCGTCGATATGCCTATATATACAAAAACAATTTTAGGGTTTTAGAGTGTAACTTTTGGGATAACTTTGTATAACTTAGGGAGACGAACCCTAGTCCTTGTAGCAACTTTAAAGGTCGTCTTAAGGGCCTCAAAACCCTATTGTAAGGTCCTTCTATCAATGTTTTAATTGAGTAAAATCATTTATCATTAATCATTTAACATGTCTATGTGTTTTGTAATTGATTTATCTTCTTGCTTTATCTATAACATGTGAGGCTAAACCCTCCTTTGTATTTGCTTATGATTGCATGAAAGTCAGATTGTAGATCCTTTTACTATTGCTTCTTGTTGACGAATGTACGTGTTAGGTCTTAGAAAACTAGCTTTTGTCTGTATCTCTGTTGACACATCTAGGGAAATGCGAGTTCGTATAAAGGATACCATAGGGTAACAGTCTTCATACTACCTTGCCCCTTATATGGTTGATCCCTCTTAAGGTATTTCACACGCATTTAATATACTCTTAGGGGCCTTATAATAGTCTTCATACTACCTTAATTATGCTTTTCCTTAACGGAATATTAAATAGACGACGGATTCATGTAATTCATTCAGAACTTAGGAAATACTTACACATTACATCACAAGTGTGACAAGGCAACGTGATTAGGAGAAACAATCTGATAAGTAGTGCATGATTAAGTAAATACATTTAATTATCATAAAGTTATCACTAGTAGATTAGTTTATTAATTAGTTTTGTTAATAGTTTAACAAACCAACCTCTCAAACCATAGATTTACCTGCTTTCCTATAAATATAAAAATACAAAAATAATCTTCTCTTAACCCCTAGAATTCTATTAGACCGTGATCAAGCCTTCCCAACCTATTCCCTTAGAGAACGATAACAACCTCCGAGTCTTGCCTATACTACTACAATGGTTAGGTACTATGCCTATGGAGTTTTAAAACTTCTTGTAGAAGTCCCTTATGACAACCTCGTCAGACCCATATATGAAGTGGATGAGAGTATGAAATAATGGCTTACCCGTGGGCATGTGAGCCTGCACGAAGTCACGTAAGGAGTGTGACTCCGAATCTAGCTACAAGACTCATTAAATAAAGAAAAGTGCTTATTGGGAGCCAACCCAATCTTTTTTATTCATGCATTTTAGGAATGTCATGTGTGTTTTAATTCTTTATCATTTGTTTTTATATGTTTGAATTATGTGATCATGCTTTGTTTTGTCTTTAATTTCGTCTTAATTACAATCAAAGGTATTCTACATAAATTAAGTGTAGGGGAAAATATCTGGTTTCTAAGAACCATTTCAAATATATTAAATAAATTGTTTAGATAAATTTACGTCTTATGTGTCTTGTGTGTTTGTTTAGAGTCGTATGACTGTGTTAAATTATTTTCGTGGTTTATGTAGTATTTTTCCAGAAAATAACTAATAGGATTTGCGTGCAAAAATTTTTTCAAGAAAAGAAAAAATTTTGTTTACAGACGGCGTTAGGATTTTTCCTGACGGCGTCGCCAACCTAGCTACAGTAAACTTTGTATTTTTTTAAATTTTGAAAATTAATTTTGTATAATTTCCAGAATTCGTAATTTTCCTAAAACTTGTAGAAAACCACGATTTCATCTAGCACATTCATCCTATCTTTATTGCTTTCGTAGTGTCAAAACCCTAATCATATCATTGTATATTATTATCCCGTCAATTTTACGCTAGGTAAAGTTTTTTTTGTCTTTGATTTGCAGGTTATATTCGATGAGAAAAAGCTTTAGAGTTCTTAGGAGTTTCATATGGACGATTATTGGATGACGATTTAGCCAGCTTATCATTTGTTTCTTATACATTATTGACCAAAACCAGGGGAGTAGTAGTTTCTTTTCCCTTTATCCATTTATTTGGGTACGTTTAAGAACATTGGGGACAATGTTCAATTTATGTGTAGGGGAAAAATTAGCCTTAGAAACTATTCCTTCAATTGCAATTTGCTTTATCCTTAAAATGATGTGTAATATACTAAAACATAGTATAGAAGGTAATTTTGACCCAAATTTAAATTTTTTTATGAGAAATACCAATAAAAACTGAATATTATTAGCGTCTCATGGATAGAAACTATATGACTAGCACAAAAACCTACCACTTAAAAATTCCACCTCAAAAATGTGAGGTTCGCCCCTAGATCTTTCGGAATTTAGGTATCCATCTTTGATACCTAAGATAGTTTTACCTTTAGCTTGCAAAGATGAATCCACTAGATTAAATAAATTTGAAAAGAGTACACATTGCTTGAATGAAATGCTAAGAAATCAAAAACCCTTCGGCGATAAATTAGGTTTAGGGTTTAATTCATTTGAAGCATCATCTAGTGGAACAAAGGAAATAAAATTTGTAAAAACTCAGAAAAAGGCGTCCTCTGATGGAGGTTCCTTAAATAGGGACGACCCCATAAACATGGGCGCCCCCCTAAATGTTCAGGCGGCCCCCAAAGTAAACAAGGGACCGCCACCAGAGACACCAATATCTGAGAAAAGTGTTTCTTTTCTAAAATCAATTTTGGGTCCTAGACCAAAACATATAATTGTAAACAAAGTTAAAGTTCCGGTAGCTAGTGACAATGAAGTCAAACAATTTTATAAACCATTGTCAAAACCTGGAGTTGGATTTTCAAAACAAAACTTTAGATTGAAAACTCCACCTCCTAGAAGAGTCAATAATAATTATTCTCATCAAAACCAACCTCATGGATTTCTTATAACTTGGAACTACTTTCCACGATAAAGTTACTTGCCATGGGAAATGTATCTTCCATTCTCACATCCTAACCAATTGCATCAAATGCAAGGGATGTTTGGCACTAACAACTTTGGACCCATGAGATATTGGGGACCAAATGTCTGAGTTATTGTCTTATATAAATAGATATGCCTTGGAGTCGACTTGGAACCTAATGAATGGATCAAGGATAGCAGATGCTCCAAACATATGACGGGTAACCGAAAGCTGTTCTCCACTTACAAGGCATACAATGGAGGTAATGTCGTTTTTGGTAGTAATCTTATTTGGTTCGACTTGTCAAGACATGTATGATGATTTTGCCAAAATCATGCATGACGAGTTCGAAATGAGCATGATGGGTCAACTTAACTTCTTCCTTGGACCGGCATAGAAATCGTAGTATATGCCAACTCTGATCATGCGGGAGATTATGTAGACCGAAAGAGCACTAGCGGTATTTATACATTCATGGGATGTTATTTGACATCTTGGTTCTCGAAGAAATAAACCGCTCTTGCTATATCTACTACCGAAGCCGAATACGTAAGCGCCAGAAAGGCATTACAACAAGCACTATGGATGAAACAAGCTCTCATCGACTACGATGTACGACTCGATGACGTTCCTATCATGTGCGACAATAAAGGCGCGATTGACCTTACAAAAACCTGGTGTAACACTCTCGTACCAAACAC